>JAKUCV010006427.1:0-172956 GCA_028386065.3 Turnera subulata
GAGAGTGTGCTTGGGGTCTGCTCCCTGTCTGTGCCAGTTATACGTGGAGGTACCAGGGCGGGGTCCACGGGCTAGCTAGCTTGACTACCAGGCGACGGCCATCATTTAACTAGTGATAGGGGCCCTGATAATAAAATTGGTGTAGCGTGTCTAGAATCACAAAGCATGTGTTATTTAGAGTTCGTGTAAACTTCAGATTCTTGCTGTTGATGTGACTTGGTTTTATTTACGGTTAATGTATATGTATACTTGCTTATGGATTTTACCCGGTGAGCGCTTCGGACTCACCCCTCGCCTGCGCGACCTGGTCGCGTAGATTGATTGTGCGTAGCTCAGGTACGTTCGAGGCAAGCTGTGGCGCACCCTCTGCCAGATCCGGATCCATCTTGCGTTGCATTATGTCCATATCATTATCTATTGTTGTGTTGTATTAAAACTTCCGCTGCTTGCTGTTTATAACTCTATGAATTGATGCTTGTAGTAATAATGTTCCCGTACCGGGACAAGTACGGTTGATGTATTATGTACTTTTAATCTGCTGGATGTGATATTTACCGCTGTGGTTATTGCAATAGTATGTGGTCCCACGTGTTTACTGTGAATAACGGTAAACACGGATCGGGGCGTTTCAGATTAGTCGTTGTTATGTACCAATTATTAAATTTTTTAAAAATTACTAGTTTCCAGAATTTACTGTTTCCATAATTTTCTATTTTTGCATATTTTTGAAATAAAAAAATTAATCATTATCCTTTAAAATTTTTCACCTCCTTCTCGTAAAACACCACAAGCATTATCTCTTCAACAAAAAAAAAAAGAAAAAATCCCTCTAATGTAGTCGTCGCCTTGTCCAGTGGAGCAGTTGCCGTTGTGCATTTTGTTAACTGCTTGTATGTATGATAATCAAACAAAAGCCATGAGATTTGTGATTCAGTTTCCAGTTCTAAAGATTAATTAGCAACTAGACAACCAGATTATGCATGCTTAAAGCGATTAATGGTAACAAATTAATCGAAAAAAAACTCAAGTAATGTGTAATTGCTTTTTCTGTTAATTAAGAAAAAGGATTATTACATGCCTAATATGGGATTGGTCGAGGGGTGAGGATTTGTTAGTGTTGTGATTTTAAAAAATCTGTACCTTTTTTCTATTCTAAACGAGTAATTTTTAAAAAATTTAATAATTGGTACATAACAACGAGTAATTAACAGCCTGCCTTGAATTTAAAAATAAACAGAAAATAAAAAATAATTAAAATTTTAAAGTTTGATATTCAAAGAAATTAAAAAATTAAACAAAGTGAAAAAAATTAAACAATTCCAAGAATTTAAGTGTCTGAAAAATAATATTACATATTCATTTGATGGGTCAATTGGGTGGGCGAACGGTTCGGGTCGAGCGGGTTTGGGTTTTTAGTTGGACTGATACCTTTGGGACCCACGAAGCCGACGTGGTGCCGGAAAATGTGCCATGTCAGCGATTTCCGGGGGGTTCTGGCCGGAGAGACCAAAAGGGTTGGACGCAGGGATGAAAAAAGGCCAAAATCCTACACGAGGATGAATTCCAACTTTCAGGCCTTACACAGGGACCAAAAAACGCTTTAATCCGTATATTGGTATGTTAATTTTTCACTAATTTAATCAATTATATCTGCACATGTGATGTTTTATTTATTTCCATCTTTATATTATTAGTAAAACTTTGTTTTCCCTAGGAGAGTCGGAGAAAGAGCCTTCAGTAATTCTAATATATTGTTATATTTTTTCTATAATTTACACATATTTATCTTATCTTATATTTATCTTTTCACATGGTGTAGGAGAATCATACTTCAGTAAGTTCAAATATACATAATTTCTTGGCAAGCATGCAGACACAGTGTGGTAATTTTTTTCTTATCTAATCTGCCATCATTTTTCTTTCTTAATATACTTTCTAATGCTATACTGTTTTCATTTTTATCATTCTCATAGATATAATAAGCCAGTATCATCAAGTACACCACCAGGTTTTACCATTACTTCTTGGACCTGGGAACATGAGACATGAATCTAGAGGTATTTTTTTCTTAAATATTAATAAAGGAAGAATGTGAATTTATTTAGTTTTTTTACTGAATAAATATTTTTTTTATGTATTTCAGAAATGTAATGAAGATCAGAATTTGTAGTCTATGGCTTTGCAGTTTGGCTTCTAGGTTGAAATATTGTATTCTGTTAAAACTGTATTTGCGAGAAAAAGTTTTTTTGTCTAATTCTATCGTTGTTGAAACATTCGTACAAGCCTTTGGGAATTTGAGTTATTTTTTTTCTTTCCTAAGTTACTTAATTTCCTATTACATTTCTTCTCTCATTTTAGCTATGTGAATAACATGGATTGTTTATCGTTGTTAAAATTCTAAAGAAAAAAAAATATTAGAAAACAAGAGACAAAAAAATTCGTTGAGGAACCAAAAGCAAAATAGTTTGGCAATAAAAATTAGTAGAAAAAAGAATAAAATTAAAATAGAAAATTTATGAGGATTCTTAAGTATTTGCTATTGGTAGACTTCATTATGAGATTCTCACCCTTTGTTTAAACTCCTTTTGAGTTTAATTTACATTGGAAATAATTTTATGTAATTACGATTCTTTTTGGCTTCCTTATCTTTATAGTCTTCCAATCCCTAAAAGATGAAAAAACAATTCGGTGAGCAATCAAAACCAAAAAGATAAAAAAAAAATTAGGAGAGAAAAAATTATTGGGATTTTTTAATACAGTTTAAGCAAGTTTAAGTAGGAGAGTTGTAATATAGTTCATGTATGTTTCATTGGAATTCCTAATTTACCAGGTTAAGTAAATTACCACAAATTTTTAATACATTTTAAGTAAGTAAAATTAATTGAGAGAGTTGGTACATTGGGGGACTAGATCTCTTGTAGAGTTATAGTAGTAGTCCTGTTCAGTTTAGTTTTTATCCTGAGAGTCTTCTTCTTGCTCGAACTCCTGTCTTTTCTTCCTTTTTTGACTATCTTAAAAACATACATCTTTTGTTGGTTGTTTGCTACGAATTGATAATTTTTTTTTATACATTATCGTTTAAAATTCTTAAAAAAATAATCATATTTGTTAGTAGGCTTCTTTTATTCAATTTAAGCGTAGTGTAAATAATTGTTGGGCCCGGTGGCACTATCTTGCGGAAACAATAACACCTCACAAGGAAATAAACAAGTGGAGGACAAAAAGAGATAAATGACACACGGTATTTAACGTGGTTCACCCAAACACCGGGCTACGTCCACAATCCCGATCCCACCGGAAAAATTTCCACTATAAAAATGGTAGGCTTACAAGAGAGACTTCCCTAAATTTTAGGGATATAACAAACCTAGAGTTCTACCCAAAATAGTGCCCCACAAGGTGTTTCTCAAGTGTTTGTCAAAAATACCCCTAAGGTATTTTTTCTCACTATTTTGTCACTCCCTAATTTAAGAAGGGAATTTTTCTCCTCAATTTTTCTTCCCTCCCACACACTCTCTCTTTCACTCTCTTATTCACACTTGTTCTGAATGTTGGGATGATTTGAAGAGAAGAATTGGTGCCTATTTATAGGCATGTTGACAGGGACTAATCTGCAACAAAACTAGCTTGCAGGGACTGAACTGAAAAAACTTAGTGCTCCACTAGCTTAGTGCTCCATTAGCTTAGTGGGGTTGGTTTTCATTAATGCAAGTGGTGATCCCCCACAATTAGTGGAGGAACCACACACTAACAATTCTCCCACTTCCGACTACATGTTGGGGGGATCCACCAGTCCGGCAGCTTCACGGCAGTATTCAAACTTCCCTCTTGGAAGTGTCTTTGTCAGCATGTCAGATCCATTCTCTTCTGTATAGATCTTTTCGAGTTGTAATTGCTTCTTCTCTAGCACATCCCTGATCCAGTTGTATCTCACATCTATGTGTTTTGATCTGGAATGAAAAGAGGCATTCTTCGCAAGATGGATAGCACTCTGACTATCACAAAACAATTGGTAACTGTCTTGCGAAAAACCAAGTTCGGTTAAGAACTTCTTCATCCACAACAACTCCTTGCATGCTTCCGTTGCTGCAATGAACTCGGCTTCTGTAGTTGACAGAGCAACACACTTTTGTAGCCTTGATTGCCATGACACTGCTCCCCCTGAAAAATTAATCAGGTATCCTGATGTAGATTTTCTGGAACTAACATCACCAGCCATATCTGCATCAGTGTATCCAACCAGCACCGGTTTGTCTTCTCCATAACATAAACACATTTTGGAGGTTCCTCGAAGATACCTGAAAATCCACTTGACAGCATTCCAATGCTCTTTACCAGGATTAGAAAGGTATCGGCTCACCACTCCGACTGCGTGAGCAATGTCTGGTCGGGTACATACCATGGCATACATCAAGCTTCCCACTGCTGAGGCATATGGAATCCGCTCCATCTCTTTCTTCTCCTCATCCGTAGATGGACTCTGCTCAGGACTTAGTCTAAAGTAGTTAGCAAGAGGACAGCTGACTGCTTTAGCTTTATCCATGTTGAACCGTTGAAGTACCTTCTCTATGTACTTCTCTTGGGACAGCCATATCTTCTTGGCTTGTCGATCTCGAACAATTCTCATCCCGAGAATTTGTTTTGCTGGCCCCAAGTCTTTCATGGCGAAAAACTTGCTTAGCTGTGCTTTCAAGCTGTTGATTCTGGAAACATTCCGGCCAACAATCAGCATATCATCCACATAGAGCAATAGGATGATGAAGTCATCATCAGAAAATTTCTGAACGAACACACAGTGGTCTGAAGTAGTCTTCTTGTATCCCTGTTGCCCCATCACAGACTCAAACTTCTTATACCACTGTCTTGGGGCTTGTTTTAAGCCGTAAAGGCTCTTCCTCAATCTACAAACGTAATCCTCTTTTCCTTTTCGCTGGAAACCCTCTGGCTGCTCCATGTATATTTCTTCTTCCAAATCACCATGTAGGAAGGCTGTTTTGACATCCATCTGCTCAACCTCCAGGTTAAGACTCGCAGCTAATCCCAGCACTGTGCGGATTGAGGTCATTTTCACCACTGGTGAGAAGATTTCATCAAAGTCAATCCCTTTCCTTTGACTGAAACCTTTGACAACTAATCTTGCTTTGAATCTTGGAAGTGGACTGTGCTCTTCATGCTTGATCCTGAACACCCACTTGTTTTTCAAAGCTCTCTTGCCTTTAGGCAGCTTCACCAGCTCAAATGTCTTGTTCTCATGCAAGGATTTCATCTCTTCTTGCATGGCTTGAATCCACTTCTCCTTATGCTCATCACTAACAGCTTCATCATAGCTTTCTGGCTCTCCCCCATCAGTGAGTAATGAATACTCGTTTGGAGAGTACCTAGTAGAGGGTTGCACGGCTCTTCCAGACCTTGTGCGATAAGGAGAATTACTTGATGGCGGAGGAGGGTCATCACTAGCTGAATCATCATTAGCTGCATCATCATTGCCATCATCTTCAATAGCATCTGCTGGCTCATCTTCAGCAGGATCATCTGGAATTTCAGGATGAATATCCTGAACATCATCTCCAACTTGTCTCGGCGTCTCTATTGGAGGTAACTGAAACTCCTCTAGATCATTACTAGGCTTCTCTGCTTTGTCAATGTCTTCTATGGTCTGATCCTCCATAAAGACAACATCTCGACTCCTGATAAGCTTCTTCTCTACTGGATCATAAAGCCTATAGCCAAACATGTCTTGGCCATAACCGATGAATACACACTGTCTTGTCTTGGCATCTAGTTTGCTTCTTTCATCCTTGGGGATGTGAACATGAGCTTTACACCCAAATACTCGTAGGTGATCATAGGAAATGTCCCTTCCTGACCACACCTTCTCTGGAGCCTCATACTGAAGAGGAACACAAGGTGAATGGTTCAGCACATAAGCCGCTGTAAGTAGTGCTTCACCCCAAAAGACCTGTGGTAACTTCGAGTGAGAGAGTAAGCATCTTGTTCTCTCAATCAAAGTTCTGTTCATCCTCTCAGCTAAGCCATTCAACTGTGGAGTTTTGGGTGGAGTAAACTGATGCCGAATACCATGCTCTTTGCAGTAAACATCAAATGGACCTGTGTACTCACCACCATTATCTGTCCGGATGCACTTCAGCTTCTTTCCTGTCTCCCTTTCCACCATAGTTAGAAACTGCTTGAAGACTGACAACACTTGATCTTTAGACTTCAATGTGTAAGCCCAGGTTTTCCGTGAGTGATCATCAATGAAGGTCACAAAATACTGGGCACCACCAAGGGACTTGTTGAAAGGCCCGCACAGATCTGAGTGTACCAGTTCTAGCACATCTTTCTTTCTAGAAGGAGGAAAGCTCTTGAAAGAAACTCTATTTTGCTTACCAGCTAGACAGTGACTGCACTTCTTCAGCTGGATTTGATTCAATCCTGACAGAACATTCTTCTTGACCAGCTTCACCATTGACTTCTCACCCATGTGTCCAAGGCGTCTGTGCCACAGCTGAACTTGGCTGTCGTTCTCCACAACATTTACATCATGCTGAGGAACCTTTGCCTGGGTCACGTACAACTTTGACACCTTTGTACCTCGTGCCACTACTAACGAGCCTTTGGTGAGCTTCCATTGACCATTGTAGAAGGTATTACAAAAACCTTCCTCGTCTAGCTTATCAACAGAGATTAGATTCAGACCTATATCTGGAATATGCCTGACATCCTTCAAAAGCAGCTTCATCCCGTTCATGGTCTCTAGGCAAACATCTCCTTTGCCGACGACCATTGAAAATTTATCATTTCCCATTCTTACAGTCCCAAAATTACCAGGAGTGTAAGAAGAGAAGAGTTCTCTTCGTGGTGTAGCATGAACAGTAGCACCACTATCAACTACCCAGCTTGACTCTTGGATAGTAAGGTTGATGATATCATCATCACAGACAACATTGAATTCTCCAAGAGAATTCGCTTCATCATCACTGCTTTCTTCTTTCTTCACATCTTTGCCTTTATTCTTCTTCTGTTCTTTCTTGAAGAGTCGGCAGAATTTCTTGATGTGGCCCTTCTTCTTGCAGTGATGGCACTCAACATTGGCGAACTTGTTGGATTTACCTCTGCTCTTGTCTCTGCTACTTTGACCTTTGTTCTGACTTCTCCCCCTCGTCACTGTAGCCAAAACCTCTGACTGTGAAGAAGACGAGCCTTGTGTTCTTCGTCTCATCTCTTCATTCAGAATGCCACTTTTGACGGTTGCCATACTCACGACACCGTTAGGTGCAGAGTTTGTGATTGAAACCTTCAAGGTTTCCCATGAATCTGGGAGTGTCGCCAAGACCATAAGAGCAAGCACCTCATCGTCGAATTTTATGCCCATGCTAGACAGTTGGTCCACGATCCCTTGCATCTCATTAAGGTGATCTGCAACCATTTTGCCTTCTTGGTATTTTACTTGCATCAGCTTCGTCAAGTAAAATAGCTTGTTGTTCCCTGTCTTTGAGGCATATAATTCTTCGAGCTTTTCCCACAGTGTTCTAGCATGCTCAATGCCAGAAACGTGGTTGTAAACATTATTCTCAACAAATTGTCGTATATAGCCGCAGACTTGGATGTGTTCAAACTCCCACTCCTCGTCTGACTTATCTTCAGGCTTTACCGTACTGAACACCGGTAAATGCATCTTCGTCACGAATAGGAGATCCTTCATCTTGTTTCTCCATAAGTGGTAATTTGTTCCATCAAGGGTGATCATCTTGTTTATCCTCGCCTCCATCTGGATCAAAGACTGACTAGCTCCTCGATCTAGAAAAATCCTTGCGGTGAATAGTGCCCGTACAAGTAGTGAATTGAACTGATTCGATAATTCCCAGGAAAGATGGCCTAGCCGATCTCCTAAGACAGAATTATCACTCCAAGATAAATCCCCAGGAAAGACTGGAGGAACAAAGGTTCACTTAAAACCCAGTCTCCTAGACAGGATTCACTTGCACAGTGTATTAATTCACAACCATGTAATATATATATATGTGTGTGTGTGTATATATATATGTGTGTGTATTTTACTTTAAGTACATAATATCGGTGTTATTAAAATTGGATCAGAGATTGAACCGGTCGGGCCTTCGGATCACGGTTTTCCCGTATAAATTCTAGTCAAACCGCGATTCAACCGGAAATTAACAAAAAAAATCATTAATCTGAAGACCCAACCGGGTCACGCTTAACCAAGTTTGACTGTCCGGGTTTGATAACACTGCATAATATATATAATACACTACAAAGTTTTCACAAAAAAAAAACTAAGGAGGAGCAGACACTACAAAGTATATAAAAATATATATGCTCTGCTTGGAGTATATAGATTTTATGTATATGGGAACTAAAAGTCACGTGGGGGATGAGATCGGTGGATTGAGTGCAAAAGTACATATAGTATTATCTTCATCCACCCATAGAAACTGTGGACAAGACAAGTTGATGGCGACCTTCAGATTACTTCTGAGCCACACACACTTACAGTTTGTTTGGAAATATAGAGAGAAAGGGAAGGGAGGAGAATAGATGAGAAGGGAAGGGATGGGAATGGTGGGGAGGAGACAATTTTAACTTTAACTTGTTTGGATATATTCATTAAAGGGAAGGGAGGGGAATGATAGGTAATATTTTCAAATTATATAGATATCCTTATTTATAATTTTTTTAAAAAAAATATCAGAGGCTAATCATGAAATTTCAAGTCATCATCTAGTTCTAAAATTTTCTTCCCCTCCATTCCCCACTAAATCGGCGGGGAGACATTTTAAGGGGAATGGAGGGGAATGAAAGTTAAAAAATTCCCCTTCCCCTCCATTAACTTTCTTTCCCAAACAAGGTTAAATTAAAAATTTCCCTCCATTCTCCTCCCTTCCCCTCCCTTCCCTTTCATTTCCCATCTATCGAAACAAACTGTTAAGGAAGTGAAAAAAAAAATAATAAAGAAAGGGAGAAAGGTGAGATATTTACACGGATACCAATTTGATTATCATTTTCAAATCCCTATCCTATCCGATATCTTTAATTAACAAACCCGATTAACCCAAACTCAATCAAATCCCTACCTTTTCTTTAAACAATCCCCTATTAAAAATCCTTGAATATCTCCTAATCGGGTTTAGCGAGATAGTAACGACACACAAAGCAAAAAACCTAATAAAACCCAAAAGACCCAAACACCACCATGACCATAGCCTCTCTTCTCTCTTCTTTCTTGAACCCCAAGAGGACCAAAGCAAAGGTTGCAAACTACGGCCAGGGCCTCGCCACCTCCTCTCACCGGCCTTCTTCACCTCCTCCAGCCAAAACCAACCACCGTATCCACCATTCTGCTCCCTCATCACGGCGCCCATCTCCTCAACCCACAGCCCGTGCCGCCTCCTCCTCCAATAGGATTACATCACCACAGGCCGGCAATATGCAGTCCTCTCAACAGACTGCACCTCGTCTGACTGCCCTTGTCGCCCGATCTGCCTCCTCGCTTTCTAGCTTCAATCGCTGACATGAGGCCACCTCGTCTCGACAGTTTGCCCCGCCGCAGCATTCCCAACAGCCACACATGGCAGTCTCCTCACCGATCCTCCCCACTACGCGAGAGCGACTGAAGGGCCTTCGTTCCATCTGTGACCCAAAACCCGAGGCCCTCAGTCCCTTCTTCCGTCGCCGTTTCGCCACCCTCAGTCCAACCCCCTTTCACAGTGAGGCGATTTCCTGCCCTCGCTTGCCCAGTCCTCTACAATCGGAGCACAATCCAACACCGGCTCCATAGCCTCGCTCCGCCGCCCGAAGCCCACCCCCCGCTGGACCTCTCCTCGCCCTCGCAACCTGAGAGCCTCATCTCCACAGGAGCTTGGTGCGTCAGTCTCCACCAGAACCCGAGCCCGAAAGTTTCCGAGCTCAAGTAAGCGTGGCTCAACCACTCACGTTGAAGATCCGGAGACTGTGGAGCTTGATTGTGACCAACCCAAGCCACTGCCCGCCATGGCCGAGTGCCACCTGCCTGGAAGCAACCAGCATGCTCCCTAGTCCACCAACAGCCCAGAAACATGCCCGCCGCTCTCCATCCAGCAAAAGTAAGTCACCACCACCTCCAAGTCCTGCATTTCCTCCTAGTTTGCCTAATGCTACACTCAGACAAGCATATCATGCCTTGATTAAACGTCAAATTATACAAACTCGGTACTTGAATGATGATTTTGTTTTTCACATGGGTAAACGGGAAGAAGTGAGTAGGTGTCTAATATTGGATTGGTAAAATTGCATCTTTATGGTTTCCTGCCTATATTGAGTTGACCTATGAATTCTTCAACACTTTTTATTATTCTCTAGAGGAATATTTTGATGACGAGGGTGATATACAATTTAGGCTCAATAACCGTGACTTCTCATTATCGTTACCTACGTTAAATGATAGTTTTGGCTTTAGTCACCATGGTCATAGGTACATTCCAACTGATTTTAATGAGCAGGCTGTGTGGGAGGAATTGGCCGTTAAAACTAAGCCCTACAAAAACAAAATGTCCAAAGCCTCTAGAATTATTGTAATGCCCCGATTTTTCTTTAATTAATTGTTATGGAATTTTTGAATTTTTTGGAATTTAATTTCCAATTTCTGCCCTCGTAAAAATTTTCGGGATTATTTCGTGGTCGTGAGAAATGTATTTCTAGAATTATAATTTTTTTTCTCCAAGTATTTTCTTGTATGTGGAATTAGATAGTGTTATGGGAATAAAACACGTCATTAGCGGTAGTTTCACTTAAAACTACGTAGTTTTGTCTGGGGCAAAGCATAAAACACACATAGGAGTGTGTTTTGACTTTGAGGTTGACCAGAGGAGGAGCTTGTAGACGAAGTGATATCGTTTGGAGGCAAAACGACGCCGTTTTGCTATTGACGAAACCCTAACCCTAGGGTGCACCTATATATTCTCTCTTTTCTTCTCTCTCCTGACTTCTCTTCTCTTTTTCTGTCTTTGAGTTCGGCTGCCCCTTCTTTCTTTTCTCTCCATGATTTCTTCATACGGTTACCAACCTTCAATCTTTCCTCTCCTTTTGGTACCTAACCCGAAATCACTCCTCTTTCTCTCATTTGATTTTCTTTTCTGCCCGATTCACCACCACCTCATCTTTTCTCTTTCTCTCACACAAGCTGCCGCCGCCGCCTCTGCCTTTCTTCTACGCCGCCGCTGCTTTCGGCCGAAGGATTGATTGCATGGTCTGACTTGCGTCATGGAGTCAAAGCCATACCCACCTACAGTACTGTCCCTGCCGCTTCTCCCTCGCACCATCACGTCGTCGTTGTCTTGCTTCTCGCATAGGGAGGAGCTATTCGTGGAGAACTGTGACGGAGGACCAGGAAGCTTGCCCTACTTGCGTACGCAACTGGTGAGTTCGGGAATGAGCTCGCCGCCGCCTTGTAAGCCTCGCCACTGTCCCTGCTCTTCGTCTCTTTTCCCTTTTCTTTCTTTTGGGTGTTGATATCGGGTCTGATGCCTTGTTGCCGGGGACGAGTGGACGTTGTTCGGTGGCTCGGCATCGTAGTTCAATCAGGTTCAGGCCTTCGAGTTTTTGTTCCGGTAAGTGCTCCGGCGATTCTTTCCTTTGAATCCAGTGTTGGGTTGCATTTATTATTGGTGTTTTGGTGTTGGCTCGGTTGTTTGGTTAATACTTGTGCATATGAATTCATTTGGATTTTTACTGGGTAAGGAACCATACTAATCCTTTGTAAATGTTGGGTTGAATCTGTCATGAAAATCCAATAAAATTATTTCGGGTTTTTAAGTAGATAATGATAATAATTCTGTTTTGTTTTGGGGTTCATAGTGCTGCCAACATGATTAGGAAGTCATTTCAAGTCCTGGTGAATTTATCAAAGAGTTTTTAGAGAAAGCAATGCAAATACGTGCTTGGTTCTTACTTACAGAATACCAAACTCTAGTTTGATACATGTGGCAAAGTGTCTTGCGGGCAACAATTGGTTATTTAACTACGAGAATATGCATTTAAGTGCTTGTCTATGTTGGCTAGAAGAACACGGGGAGTAAAGGTTGATACTTATACATTAAAGCACAAAGATTTAATATAGCTTTTGTGGGGTTTGGTATCAACTTTAGCTTAGCACGTCTCACATGGGTTTATATGGTTGTTTTTCAAATTCCTTGTTATCAAATCGTGTTTATGGGCACTGTTTAAACTGAAATTTTGACACCTAGTAACTTATATATTCTAAATGTGGGGTGACAACTATAGTGGCTTTTAACTTGTTTTCAACGCAAAATTTCAAAATTCAAAATTTTTTATCACTCTAATAGTTTTTGCCATGAGGTGTTGAGCCATGAAACCTTGGTGTCTGTGCATTTGGTTTCCAAATGGATTTCTAGCTTCAAATGAGTTTCACACAATTAATTTGACCGAGAGACGAATCCTTCCTCGTTACGTCTCATGCTGGATAAGAATTCTTGTCATAAAAGGATTTCTATCACAACTTATGAAATACTAAGTATGCGTTTAATATTACGTATGTATGCTATACTAATGCTTAGGCATCGGTGATACCTTACGAGTGTCAAGATTTTATGTCGAGAAAGTTTTGGATGTTGGGTATCTATTGGACTGGGTGAGGACATATAAACCTTTGTATGCTTTATTGCCTACAATACGCTTTTAACTGTCTTGGTACATAAAGTGGTATTATTTGATTGGCCTTGAATGTTGCATTCATGCTTGCTTGCTTTGTGAAAATTCTTGGTTGCACTTTATTTCTTAATGATGATGCCTTTGATGCTGTATGCCTGATTACATGAATTGTGTGCCTGTGTGAAGTGATATGCCAATTGAGCGTGATTCATTTTGTTATGAGTTTATAACATGATATATGGTTTTGTGGTTTGTGGGGTGAATTGTGAGCTAGAAGCCCGGACTTAAGAATAAAATATTAAATCCACACAAACCTGAATAATCATAACGTATGGCACACGTACTGTTTGAGCATAATTGAAAATAACATACTTAAAAGAAAATACTACTGTGGGGTTGTTGACCAGTAGCACCGAGCGGGGGAGAGGGTACCCCTCGGGTCGTGAAATAATAGTGAGTTATACACACAGAGACGGCAGCAAGGGGATAAGTGGGTACGCCCTCGATTAGTTCTTTAGTGAGTGTACCCCTCACAAAGCTGGCGCCTTGGGGAATGCCAGGTGTACCCCTTGTTGTTGATATTATTTTATTCATTTGGTGAGAGCACCCGTCACAGAGCTGGCGACTTGGGGATTATCGGGTGTACCCCAAGGTTTTGTATTATTTATTTCTTGAGGAGAGCACCCCTCCTAGAGCTGTCGGCCACTTGGTTACTAGTGGTTATTTTTTTATCGGAACTTACCCATTCCGGTGTGTATTTATATATGTATATTTATTTGGGCTTCTGCCCTGAGGGTCTTCAGACGCTACCGCGCCCAACGCACACAGTAGAGGGCCCTAATAAAACATTCAACCCTGATAACAATAAAGTAAAATGATAATAAAGTGATAAAAGATCAGTGTTGGTTTGAATTCTGATGATGACTTGTATTGTTCATTGTGACTGGTTTGTGTACTGTGGTTGCTGTTGCCTGATGCTGGTGTACTTGTAGTTGATTTGTATTTGTATACACTGGTTTATTTGTTTGCGGTGAGACAGTGGTTGGTCTCACCCCCTACGTCTTTACACAGGTTAACTGATCGTTGATCAGGAGTGCATATCAGCAGGTGGCGGTGCTTTTCCTCCTCGGGACGGATCCATAGGGTTCATTCCATATGTGGCATCATGTATTATAGTCATCCGCTGCATACTTGTTTCTTTGTATAGTTTATTGTATAATTATACATTGATTATGCTGTTTGTATCGTATCCCGGGTAGAAGGGCAATTTAGTCCTTTCACATGTTATAATTTATTAAAATGGACATTTTTGGATACGGGCGTTTCAGTTGGTAGAGGAGCGGGCTGTAGATCCTTGGGGTTGTGTTGATATGTTTTGTGACCTCCTTTTTGAGTCGTCTGTTACTCTGTCATATGCATTCATATAGTGAGTCGAACTATGGATCCGGTGGAGGACACGCACCTGCTGAGGGTCGGAGTGACCCGATATTATCGTTGAAATGACATGTTTGCTTTTACAACTTAGGCTGTAGTAAAATTTATTTTGTGGGATATCCACGGTTTTGTCAGAGTCGGTGTGGACTCTTGACTTTTTGTTTATGTTTCGAGACTGTGTGGAATTGGCCAATACAAGTAAAAACCATCGATTTGTTTTTGGAGATTACATCTATCAAGTGGTGAATCTGATGTGAATCTTGTGGATATGATTCTTGTGGTTTTGGGAACCATGTCATTTGTGGTCTGATTGTTTAAGCTCGAGGACTTGAAATTACTCGCGAATTATTATCTGGATTAAATCTTGTTCGGAGTTCAAACTGATAACTTTTTGAATTAAATTGAGGTTAATGGTATATTTGGGGAAAAATCTTTTAATGGTACTTGAGGTATTTAACTTTGTTCAGATTTGAGATACTAATGGTGATTGTGATAAAAGGTTTTGATCATGAATCTTTGTTGAGGTTATAGTCCGTGTATTGGATGAGTATGCTGATAATATGTTCATATTGTGGTTTGAGTTTTTTTTTGGGTGATCTCGAGTGTTGTGATTCAGCTGCTAGTTGTTAAATTATGTGATGAGAGATATAGTGGTATTTGAAGTTCTTCATCGGGGAAATTTTGATGTTCGTGTTAAGAATGGCTTGACGAATAGATTCATGAGTATGAGTTATGAAAAGATGTTTGGGTCTTGAGGAATCCATGGTATACAAGTATAACTATAATATTTTGGTAATGATCAGGTTCTACTCCTAAGGTATGATTCGGGATCGATACGAATTTTGGTGAAATTGGAGTATGATAAAGGAACGACTTTAAGGTTCAGAACATGAAATAGATTATGGATTTTTGTTCTTGAGGTATTCGCAATGGAAGCGATGATCTTGTTACTTGGATAACAATTTTGGGTTCTGTTATCTATAGATATGCTTAAAGGATTAAAGGATTGGAAATATTTGGTTGAGTTGTGATTAATGAAAGGATTTATAGATTCTGGTATTAATCATGTTGATGTTTGGATAAGACTCTTGGGTTAGTGCTTTGATATTATGATCTATTGATCATGTTAGACTAAATCGATGATTGACTTGGGTATATTGGAGTTCTTGCTTGGAAATGTATTTGATGGGCTTGATCGTTCTACTTGGTGGTTTGGCTAACGGTAGTTTGATACCGGGTGACACTTGTTTGTGTCAGCTAAGCACTTGGTTGCTTGACTTATCTTGAAATTTCGAGGACGAAATTTTGTTAAGTGGGGTAGAACTGTAACGCCCCGATTTTTCGTTAATTATTTGTTATGGAATTTTCGAAATTTTTGGAATTTAATTTCCAATTTATGCCCTCGTAAAAATTTTTGGGATTATTTCAAGGTCGTGAGAAATGTATTTCTAGAATTATAATTTTTTTTCTCCAAGTATTTTTTTTTATGTGGAATTAGATAGTGTTATGGGAATAAAACACGTCATTGGTCGTAGTTTCACTTAAAACTAGGTAGTTTTGTCTGGGGCAAAGCATAAAACACACATTGGAGTGTGTTTTGACTTTGAGGTTGACCAGAGGAGGGGTTTGTAGACGAAGTGACGTCGTTTGGAGGAAAAACGATGTCGTTTTGCTATTGACGAAACCCTAACCCTAGGGTGCACCTATATATTCTCTCTTTTCTTCTCTCTCCTAACTTCTCTTCTCTTTTTCTGTCTTTGAGTTCAGCTGCCCCTTCTTTCTTTTCTCTCCATGATTTTTTCCCACGGTTACCAGCCTTCAATCTTTCCTCTCTCTTTGGTACCTAACCCCGAAATCACTCCTCTTTCTCTCATTTGATTTTCTTTTCTGCCCGATTCACCACCGCCTCATCTTTTCTTTTTCTGTCACACAAGCTGCCGCCGTCGCCTCTGTTTTTCTTCTACGCCGCCGCCGCTGCTGTCGGTCGAAGGAGGGATTGCATGGTCTGACTCGCGTCTTGGAGTCAAAGCCATACCCAACTGCAGTATTGTCCCCGCCTCTTCTCCCTCGTATCATCACGTCGTCGTTGTCCTGCTTCTCGCATAGGGAGGAGCTGTTCGTGGAGAACTATGACGGAGGACCAGGAAGCTTGCCCTGCTTGGTGAGTTCGGGAATGAGCTCGCCGCCGCCTGGTAAGCCTCGCCACCGTCCCTGCTCTTCGTCTCTTTTTCTTTTTCATTCTTTTGGGTGTTGATATCGGGTCTGATGCCTTGTTGCCGGGGACGAGTGGAAGTTGTTCAGTGGCTCGTGGTCGTTCTGGCGGCGAGTGTTGCCATGGTTGCTGTCAGGGCTGAGGCGGGTATGGTATCCGACAGTGAGTGGTCGGGAATGTGTTCTTGGTAAGGAATGGTGGCTGAGACTTTGGCAGAGGATTTCGGGCAGTGGGTTGCAGAGCTTGGCATCATAGTTCAACCAGGTTCAGACCTTCGAGTTTTGGTTCCGGTAAGTGCTCCGGCGATTCTTTCCTTTGAATCCTGTGCTGGGTTGCATTTATTATTGGTGTTTTGGTGTTGGTTCGGTTGTTTGGTTAATACTTGTGCATATGAATTCATTTGGATTTTTACTGGGTAAGGAACCACACTATTCCTTTGTAAATGTTGCGTTGAATCTGTCATGAAAATGCAATAAAATTATTTCAGGTTTTCAAGTAGATAATGATAATAATTCTGTTTTTGTTTTGGGGTTCGTAGTGCTGCCCAACATGATTAGGAAGTCATTTCAAGTCCTGGTAAATTTATTAAAGAGTTTTTAGAGAAAGCAATGCAAATACATGCTTGGTTCTTACTTACAGAATACCAAACTCTATTTTGATAATAGTGGCAAAGTGTCTTGCGGGCAAGAATTGGTTATTTAACTACGAGAATATGCATTTAAGTACTTGTCTATGTTGGCTAGAAGAACACATGGAGTAAAGGTTCATACTTATACATTAAAGCACAAAGATTTAACATAGCTTTTGTGGGGTTTGGTATCAACTTTAGCTTAGCGCGTCTCACATGGGTTTATATGGTTTTTTTTTAAAGTGATGGCCTGTGTTCCTGATTCTAAGCTGATTAAACCTTTGGGAAAAATGGCGTCCTTTATATACACATATATTTATATACAAGCATGAGTTTATAATTGAGCTTAAGGTTTGTACTCGGAAATGGGATGACAGCTGGGTACATGTTCAATATTTTGAAACCCGAGCTTGATCTGTCTTTGAGTTTTCAAAGGAATCATTTGAAAAGGTTTTATTTCAATCTTTCTGTCCAGGTTTGAAGTGGAGGGAAATAATTTTGTCTTTACTCAAAAGGCTTGGGAGGATAGTACATATAACTATATTATATTTATATATCAAGTTTTCAAAGGGGAGTTTCATAAAAATAATTTGGCTTAGCTCATTAGTCCAATTAAATTTCCTGTGTCATTTTGAGAATCGTAAACAGTGAATTTATATAACTAAGTACTCACGGCATCCTTTTATCATTTGAATGAATGTTTACGTGATACATGTGTCTATATATATTTAGGCACTGAGTATACTTGAGGAGTAGCCGGATAGAGCTCTAGCTTCTAAAGGATTCAGGTGAGGACTTATAAACCCTTGTATGCCTTTACTGCCCACAATGCTCGGGTTGATGGTCATGGGTAAATGATGTGATAAATTCTTGTTTGTATCAAACGTTGTTTGTCTGGGTGCTTGTTGTGTTGCATGCTCTTGTCTGCTTTGGTTGCCATGCTGATGTTATATTTGTTATTATATGCTGATTATATGATATGGTAACTATGATGGTTGTCATCATACTTTGAGTACATGAGTTGTACTGATAGAAAAAAAGCACACATGATACAAGAATTGCTAAAGAGCATACAACTACTTTATACATATTACATTAACAACTTACCAAGCTGGTAAACTAAAAGATAAGTAATTTCTACTATGGGGCTGTTGACCGGTAGCACCGAGCGGGGGAGAGGGTACCCCTCGGGTTCTGTATTTATAGTAAGTTGTACTCACAGAGACGGTGACGAGGGGATAGATGGGTACGCCCCTCGATAGTATATTAGTGAGAGTACCCCTCGCAGAGCTGGCGCCTTGGGGATTTGTCGGGTGTACCCCTTGGTTATTGTTATTACTTATTCCTTGGTGAGAGCATCCCTCACAGAGCCGACGACTTAGGGACTGACGGGTGTGCCCCAAGATTCTTGTACTATGTATTTCCCTGAGGAGAGCACCCCTCCTAGAGCTGTCGGCCACTTGCTTATTAGTGGTTATCTTTTTGTCGGAACTTACCCATTCCGGTATTTTATATATATATGTTTTGAGTTTGGGCGTACGCCCTGGGGAGCTGGCCAGTCGCTACCGCGCCCGACTCACACAGTAGAGGGCCCTAATAATAAAATGTAGAACTCCTACAAATCTTAACAATCATATACAAGATGATGAAATACTCGCTTGGGACAAAATTCTGTGAATAACTCGTGATGTGCACTGATGGTGACTTGCTTTGTGCACTGTGGCTTTGATGACGTATACCAGTGTATTTGTGGTTGACTTATATATGTGTATAACCTGGTTTATTTGTTTGCGGTGAGACAATGGTTGGTCTCACCCCCTCACGTCTTTTACAGGTTAACTGCTCGTTGAGCAGTGGTGCAAATCAGCAGGTGGCGGTGTTTTCCTCTCGTCGCGTCGGATCCATAGGGTGCATTGTATTCATGTTTCTTATGTTATTTTGTCTTCTGCTCCATACTCATTTTACCTTGTATAATTTATTATATAATTTTTATAATAAAATTGATGATGATTGCGTCATGGCTAACATTTCCGGTATTGGGAGTTGGGCTCGCATAGAGCCGGCTTTTGTTTGGATTCAGTTTTGTTTACCTTGGCTTGTATATTGATTTCTTGATTCATTTATGGTTTATATCATAACCAGAGGACAGAAGGGTAGTTTGGTCATTTCATATGTATAATTGATTAAATTGGTTGTTTTGGGTTATGGGCATTTCAATTAAGAATCCGACCCTAAGATACCTTCATCGTGTTCTGTCCAATTCACATTTTGGTCGTTAGTCTAGTGATGGGGTAGTCAATAGAGAGCAACTCTTCTTTCTTCACTGCATGGTTCATGGGGTTCAGGTGAATATCGGTTGTTTCTCGTTGTATAGGCTCCACCACTACATATGTTTTCACTAAAAAAATTGGTGGGGAGGTTTAGTGTCGGCTATTGCTCGTTCTTTGGGTATTGATTTATCTAGGTATAGCGTGCATCCACATTCTACCGATTTAGGCTTGGATACATTTTGTCGCATGGGCTTACCTAGGATACATGGAGGTGGTGGTGCACATACATTTCCTATGCAGGATGGAGGGGCCAATGATGCTGCCCGTGGTGCTGATGCTCAGACTACCGCAGCCTCGCCTATGCTGCCCATTTTAGAACGTCCATTGGAGGGACTAGAGGCTTTGCTGGACCTTTATGCTCACTTCCAGCGCTTGGCTGCCCGCCAAGCCTATGCCGATGAGTGACAATTCTCCTCTGAAGCCCAGTTCCAGCTGTTCCAGCATGAGTTGTCGGAAGCATTGCGGCTGTTGGCGCCTCGTATCTGCCAAATCAAGGAGAATTTGGACTCCATTTTGTTGTGGCATCGCGGGCGGTGACATGGTGTTGTTGGTTCTTTCTCTTTATTTGTTCTTTTCATTTCATTCCTTTCCGTTAAATAAACACATGCTGCAGTAAACTTTTGAAGTATTTCATTGTGCCTACTTTCAGTTTGTGGGGGATTTCTTTTGGTCTTGTGCAGTGAGGACACAACACCTTTCAGTTTGGGGGTGCATTTTTTGCAAAAAAATTGGCCTGCAGCATATATTATTTTCAGCTTTTGCTTGATTACTATTTCAGTTTATTTTCATTTCTTTTCCTTTATGTTGTTTTGGTAATGGATGAATAAAGTGTTTTGCAAAAGTCACAGATCGCTCAATTGGGTTATTGGTTCCGACTTGATAAATCGAACAGGAAATTCCTCGGATATATCCCTTTATTGTTAGGTATTCTTTGGCTTGCATTAGCCTTGAAGGAAAAAATTTCAATTTGGGTCGGGTAATACCTTTCTGGGCCGCGATGTCAATTGATTCACATTATCCGTCTAACTCTTTTCGCTTTTTTTTTCTATTAATTCAAGAAAAATAGAAAAAAAAACAAAATGGCATTAATAACAGGTCTTAGAACAGGTTCATAACTCAGTCAAGGCGAAATTTTTACAAGGACAATTTCATTTGGATATGATTAAGGCATTTTTCTTGGTTTGCGACACTAACCCTTAGACATGACCTACCCATGTGTACATATTTTCCTTTGCTAACCTCTGTTGATAGCCACCATTCATTCATACCCACATCTCACTACATTAACCTTTTTGAAACGATGGCTCTCATCACACTTTCTTCCCCTTTTCATCCCTTTATGCATTTTGCTCGAATTATTTTGTACCTTAAACACTGGTCACACAGGATGATATTTTGGTTCATTTATTTAGGTGCAACACAAGGAGCCTGTGCTAATTGTGGAGATTGTTCTCTATTTTCCTTTCATTCTCAAACAAGTAACAACAAAAAAAAAGAGACAAAGAGGTATTTCTTCATTAGGAATTGCCTTTTCTCATGTGAAAAGAAAAGAGAAAAAAGAGAAAGAAAAAATAGTTAAAAAAAAACTAAAAAAACAAGTTAAAGAGCAAACAGTTTTAGAACCATTCAAAAGACACTCTACTTGCCTTAGTGCTATGGTACGAATTATTCTTTCGAGCATTTGCATTTTTGATTCTTCTTTTTCCCATTCTTTATTAAACTTAAACCTAGCCCCATTACAACCCAAATAAAGTCCTTTTGATCCTTTTGATTGTTGTTCTTTCCATTAGTGGAGACTAGGGAATGAAGCATATTTGACTTATTTCTTTTCTTTTCTTAAATAAAAATACCAAAACTAATCTACTTTTTTTTTCAGCAGAATAGAGGAGAAAAGAGAATTTGTCCAAATGATGTCAACTCCTAGCTAGATAGAATTCGGTCTAAATTGAGTTTTTTCTTTGTGAGGTTGTTTAATCCTGGCGCTGCTATCTGTAACAAGCTGCGGTGGTTTTTATTAACCTCCGCAGAAAAATGGCCACAAATTGCACCTTTTTTTGTAGTGGTTGTCTATTATGTGATCAATTGTATATCTGTTCACCGACTAGAGAAGGCTACGATATGGCTTCAAAAATTTGTGACAAGCTAGATTGTTTTATAATATTGCTGAATTATTTTCTGGCACTCATTGTCCTACATCAAATATCTACTTCACTAAGATTTGGGAAATAAGACTTACATTGAGGCAATGGGTTAGCTCTAAAAGTGACATTGTTCGGAATATGGCTTGGAAGTTGATTGATAAGCTTGCTAAATACTGGCCCAGAAAAGGCTAAAAGGGGAAGGGGAAGAGGAAGGGGGGGGGGGGGGGGGGGGGGGGGGGGGGGGGGGGGGGGAGTTGAATTAGCTTTTCCTCTTTTACGGGTTTTCTGTGATTTGGCTCGACACTGAAGCCAAATGTGAAACTTGAATGAAATGCGAAGATGAATGCAGGAAAGCAAAGAACACAAGCAATTTATAGTGGTTCCCCACTCAGGAATACATCCACTACCTAAAGGTCCCCCTTTAGGATTTCTAAACTATCCACTAATTTGGCTTTTACAGGCGAGCCAAATAACCTATGGTACACAAGTTTTTGCGGGTTAAACTTGCTAAACCTAACCCAAAGCTGAACCTAGCTTTGTCTACCCAACAAGATTATCCCCTAATCCTGCTGATTACAATCTTTCCCAAGGCAAAGCTTCAAGAGTGACTCACTTAAGAAGTTACACAAATCAAGCACAAAGAATATCTCTTAAGGTAATCCTCTATTGAATGGCTAGGTTGATTTGTTGTGAGGCTTTAATCCTCTATTTAAAGATTCTAAGGATGGGGAGGAGTGTCTTCCAACGGCTAGATTGCTTCCAAGTTGTGCACAAGTTGACTTCTTTCTTCATTTAAGAACTGTCAACATTTGGCTGTTGGCTGAACCATAACTGGTAATTACTCGGGCAGAAATTGTTCTTTTAATCTTCAAAAAGTATCCCAAAAAAGGAAGTGAGGACTACCAGTTAGTTGAGACATGAAAGAGGGTGTGAGGACCACTTTTCTGACCGTTAGTTGACTCTTGGAGACCATGTAAATCCGTTGCTTCAATTGCACAAAAGCCAGCTACATTTCGGGACCACTTCTCCAACTGCCCAGACAGTGACGTTTTGGTTCGACGGAAAAGCCACACTGAAGCCAAATTTTCACGATATTTGGTTTCTTCCAAAAACCAAATTTTCTACAAATGCTTAAAACACACAAGAGCTTTCCATATTGTTTGTTAATCATCAAAATAATAATATAACCATTGAATAATCATCAGAAATATACTAAATAAGATTAGTCTTAATTAATTACTTAATTAAGCACTTAACACATGTTTAGACTAACAATCTCCCCCTTTTTGATGATGACAAACATGTTGTCCATTTTGCCGTTAAAACAGTGGTTAGAAATAATTTAACCAGATAAGCAAAACTCCCCCTGTTTTAAAGCATAATTCGAGAAAATTCTAACGCATTCATTTGGCTCATTTTTACAGGCAAATGCTCCCCCTGCGTATGTGCATCGTAAACTAAAAATGCTTAAGGCTTTTTGCCAATAGCTTCTCCTGCATAAGAGCACAGTACACAAATTTCTCTGGTATAGTTTCATACCCAAATTTTACACAAGTATCCCTGCAAAGAAATTCTCAACATATCATTTGGCTTAACCATCAGGCAAATATATCATCGATAACATGAGTATTTCCTGCAATAATTATTTGGCTTTTCATATCAACCAAAAAATTTTCACACTGTAAGCTTATCGACATTTGGTTGTTTCACAGAGCCAAATGTTTTTCCCCTACATAAAATTTTTTTCGCACACAGAATATATCGCAGCAACAGTAGAACAAATATAAAACAACAACATTTATCTTCCCCTTTTGACATCAGCAAAAACAAATAAGATCCAAAGGAGCATCATAGATAGCATCATAAAAGAAAATATCCAAAGCAAAGCCAAATATTCGACTTACAAAACAAATAAGGCCAGTAGTAATAAAGTAGAGTACTTATGCAAAATAGATATAAAAGAGTACTTATGGAGAATGCAATGCATGACCTAGAGCATCAGATCTGTTGGAGCATCATTCATCATCTTAAGTATCTTTAGAGAGGGTTGCAGAGATTTGGTTTAGCTTTTCAAAGATCTTGGATTGCGGATTTCTTCATTTGGCTGCGAATAGAACTCATCTCTTCCTTCAGTCCACTGATCTCTCCCTTGAGAGTAGCCACTTGTTCAGACACATCACCAATCTTCAGACCCTTTCCAGCAGATTTGGTCACAGAATATTCATGTAAGTTTCCCTAGAGCTATTATGACACTCATAACAAGCACAATATGCAGCGGAAACAAGGAAACTTAACCAAGAACCAAGTGAAGCATGCATAAACCGTATGACAAAATTTTTGTACCTGTAGTATTAGGATCTTTCACCTAAATGCTGGACGGAATCAGCAAGAGCAAGACAACGGCCTGGCTCCTCTACGGTATCCACACGAACTGTGATTGGCTTGAAATCGTCCTACGAATCAAACCTCGAGCACTCCCGGACTGATGTTCTAGCAAGAGTAAACTGGAAGCAACAACCTTGTGGTGTTTGTGTGTATGGTTATCTTCTTTCTTTCACAAAGAATGAAGAAGAGGTGTGTGTGGTGTTTTCTCTGAATTTTGCAGAAGCAAAACACGAGAGAGAGGGAGCAGAATGTAGAGAGTGATCTGATCTCCACAAAGTGCCCAATCCCACTCATAAAAGTCCATTAGCATAATGGCCAACATAAGGCCCCATTAGGTGACAAGATAATGGCATTCATTATCATGCCTCCACTAATGGACAACCTGAAAACACACCACCTTACCACTAATGTCTGGCAAATTATTCAGCTAATAATTGTGCCAAAACCGACCCTGGTTCAACCACGGTCAAACCACGGTCCAATCACGGTCCAACCATACCCGGTCCAACCATGGTCCAACCACGGTTCAACCATCTGCTCGAATCAACGGTTCTATGTGTGTGACCCTGTAGGCACTTGTAACATCCGACAATAATCGTAAAATCTCATTTTACAATTATAAGCAAAGAGCAGCGTCTAGCAACACATCATTGCTACCCGAACGACAAGATCAGTACTGATTCTCTATGCCTCGGAACATGTCTTCGTCCTTTCGTCCCATCATCAAGATCAAACACGAAACATGGAATATGCCAATCTCGTATATGTTTAATCTATGCTTCTTGATCCCCGAGATAACTGTATAAAACGGATACCCGTGATATCACCATATCACCTAATCCGAGCATGGCCATGCATTTAACAGTTCAACTCTATCAAGAAACCATCCGATAATACACCCGTTATATGGGTCGGACGAATCCCCTCTTGATCAATCAAAACCCACTACATAATCATCATATACCCAATGATTACCCTTATGTCCACCCAGTTACGGATGACTAGGAATAATATCAAAGTACATGATTCATATGTTGGATACCTTGACGATCTCAGGTCGAAGGACAATAAATATGTGCAAGCAATTATCTCATAATCATATTTATTGGAATAACCTCAAAGTATATACATGACTACAATC
Organism: Turnera subulata; assembly: GCA_028386065.3. Classification (NCBI taxonomy): domain Eukaryota; kingdom Viridiplantae; phylum Streptophyta; class Magnoliopsida; order Malpighiales; family Passifloraceae; genus Turnera; species Turnera subulata. The sequence goes on from JAKUCV010006427.1 coordinate 24,938, forward strand.
ATCCATAGATTGGCTTTTGGGCATATAACTAACAATTCACCATCAGGGTTTGGCTTGATAGACATTTTAGCCAAAGTGTCTGAATTGATCTTCTTGAGAACAATGAGTTTATCAGCAAGAGTAGGAGTAATCATCAGTTTCTTGGCCAAAAGTGTGATCAGAGAACCATGAGAGTGCTCTTTGTAGAGTGCCATGTGATGAAGGATAAGAGTACCAAAGCATATAGAGGACTTCTTGATGAGGCAAGCCAAAATCCATTAATCAAGTTTCTTGATCACGGTCCGAGAGTTCTTCCTTGGCATGATAACCCGAGTCAGTATATACACCAGAGCTCTGTCTCTAGGTTTCAGACTATTGTAATGACTAGACTCAAGGCTGTTGAAGAGAATCTGATTATGCTTGGAGTGACATGGAGTTTTAGGAATGTTGATTGGAGTCCCGGATGCTGAATCATAGAATCTGATCTTCCCTGGTTGAATTTTCAGCACTTTACAGATTAACTCAGTTGTCACCTTGATCTTCTTGCCTTTGATTGTTGTCTTAATGCATTCAACTAGCCCTTTATTTCCATACTCAACAGTCATGTTGTTATAGAAGTCCTTCATGAGAACTTCATAGCCTTGTACCTTCAATGTGGCAAAAGTCCCAAGAGTAGCATCCTTCAACAATTTTGTTACTCCAATGGCACTAAAATCATCAAGCTCCATTGTATAGATTGGAGTATGAGTAAAGTACTTTTTTTAGCCCTCTTCTTGAAACCAGACTTGGACAGATTCTTCAACTTTCTTTTGGCTAGTGCAGAAGTTGTTTCTTCTTCTTTCTCGGACTCCTCATCATCTTCAGCCTTATCAGACCTTTCATCATCTTCTTCATCCTTGTCCTCATCTTCATCACTGTTATCCTCTTCTTCATCTTTCTCTGATTCCTTCTCGCCCTCATTTTCCTCATCTGAGTTCTACTCTTTGTCACTATCATTTTGCTCGTCATCACTCTGCTTGGCTCTAAAGCTTTCTTGCTCTTCATCATCTCGCTTCCTCTTCTTGGAGTCTTCATAGATAGGTGAGTTCTCATTGTGGATCTCATCATCATCGGAATCCACCTCAACAACCTTCTCTCCAAGTTTCTTTCCTCCTCTTCCAAATATTATATTCACACGAGTACTTGGACTGACATGTTTAGCATGAGAGACTTGGGTGGTTGGAGTGTGAGCCAAATGTTTTGGCATCATCAGCTTTGGCGCATCAGAGTTTGTCTTGGAGCTCTTTCCCTCCCTTTCTGGTTCAATGCTTGGAATAACCCTCTTCGTGGCAGATTTGGTCTCAGGCTGAGCCAAATCTTCTTCTTTTGGCAGCAAGCTCTCATCTTCGTTTGGCTTTTCCTCAACAGATTTGGCCTTTTCAGCAATCTAGGCCAAATATTCCCTCTACTCTTCATCAACCGGTTTGGTCACATCCTTTACAATCTCAGCGACATGGACCAGATCATCTTTTGCATCTTTATCCTCCTCGAAAAAATGGAATCCTGGTTGGGATTTCATCAACAATCTCAGCACTTTTGCCCTTCTCTGTCTCTTCAGTCTCCTTTGGTTCTCCGAATTTGGCTGCTTCATCAGCCACCCTCTGATCTGCTTTAGGAGTACTGGATTTGGCTCGCTCTGCAGCCAAATCTTCTTTATCAGTGTTCTTCATGTGAACCAGGACACCACCTAGTTCCTTCATCTTCTCCTCATAGAATTATTCTGCATCTTTTCCTAGAGGAGGCACAAGTGACCTCACAAACGCAACAAGCGGAATGGTTTTGGCTTTTGATGAGCCAGATCCCTTATCAACATTCAAATCCCTAACTTTATCACTCGATTCAGCTATTTTCACTACAACATAGTCAGATTTGGCATTTGTCAAGCCAGAACCCTCACCAACACAATTAGCTTTATCTAGAGACCTAATTTTATCACTAGATTTTTCAATACTAACAATAGTGCTATCAACAACATTCCTAGCATCAGGTTTTGCCTCAATCGATCCTACCAAAGTCTTATCAGCAACATACACCTCTCCAAAACTAGAAACTTGAACACTAAAAGCTTTAGAGGTCAAAATGCCAGTTTCAAAGATGTTTCAAGGTGGTGCTTCTTCAAGGTTGAATGCATGCACCTTGGAATCGAATTCTTCTTCTGGAGGCACCATGGCTTCTTGGGATTGAGTCCCAATTTTGAGTTTCTCGATTTCAACAGCCGCCTCTCTTTCTGGTGAGGTAAACTCAAGGCTTGCTTTCTCTTCTTTCTCTTTCCCCTTTTTCTTCTCTGGTGTCAAGGTCTTCTTGATCACCGATTTTGCAGTAGCAGCTTTGGTTCTTCCTTTTGGAGGTGCTGGGGGTTTTGGTGGTTTTTGCTTTGAGAGAGTCTTCTTCAAATTTTTCCCTTTGTTGGTTCTCATAACGGTAGTCGATTTAGGGTTTGAAGTGTTTGTATTTCAGAGAAAAAACTGAAAAGGAAGTTGTAGACGAAGTGGGTTATGGAGAGAGAGAGTAGTCACGGGTTTTATGGCGTGTGGTTGTCCAACTTCCATAAATGAACCGCCTTGCTTTTTCAGTTATCCCTTTCCTTTTGACAGATGTGGGACACCACATCTATCCATTGTCTTAGATGTTATCTAGTTGACTTTTCTGTTCTCTTTCCTTTTTTCTTTAACCGCTGCCTTTAGTCCAGTGAATAATAGGTTTTGGCTCCTCCATAAACCAAATACTACAGCTCTTTCTCCTTGATACCTTTGATGATTTGATGACTACCACGAAGGGTCCTCATATGCTCATATGCTTAGTGCAGGTGTGACATGTGTGACAATTGTATATATTCTAAGTGCATATGTGTGCAATATGTTATCATATGCATGAACACATAAAAACCAAATGTGGAGCCATATTAGAGTACCTATGATATATTGCAAATACCAAGCTCAAGTCTGATTTTGGTGAACTGATCTTCCTTCAATGGTTTGGTAAAGATGTCAGCCAGTTGATTTTCAGTTCTCACAAACTCAATAGCCACATCCCTCTTCAACATATGGTCTCGAATAAAATGATGTCTAACTTCAATGTGTTTGGTTTGAGAGTGTTGCACTGGATTCTTAGTTAGGTTGATGGCACTTGAGCTGTCACAAAAGATAGGAACACACTTGAAAGTTAGTCCATAATCAGCAAGTGTTTGTTTGATCCATAGCACTTGTGCACAACATGCACCAACTGCTACATATTCAGCCTCGGTAGTGGAAGCAGCAACTGAATTTTTCTTTTTTACTTGACCAAGATACAAGTGACTGTCCAAGTAGTTGACAAGTACCACTTGTACTTTTTCTATCAAGAATGCATCCCGCAAAGTCTGCATCTGAGTAGCTTGTTAGTTCAAAAGAGTTCACATTAGGATACCGCAAGCCTAAAGATGAAGTTCCTTTTAAGTACTTGAAAATGCGCTTGATAGCTTTAAGATGAGATTCTTTTGGACATGATTGAAATTTAGCACACAAGCAAACACTATACATAATGTTTGGTCTTGTAGCTGTAAGGTAAAGAAGACTACCTATCATGCCTCTGTATAATTTCACATCAACATTCTTACCATTCTCATCCTTGTCAAGTTTGGTACTAGTGCTCATTGGTGTCGGAATAGTTTTTGCTTCTAACAAGCCAAATCTTTTCAGCAACTCTCGTGTGTACTTTGCTTGATTAAGGAAAATCCCACCATTGAGTTGCTTGACTTGAAAGCCCAGGAAGAAATTTAATTCCCCCATCATGCTCATTTCAATCTCGTTGTGCATAAGCTTTTCAAACTCTTGACAAAGAGGTTCACTAGTAGCACCAAATAGGATGTCATCAACATATATTTGCACAATAATGATATCATCTTTGTTGGATTTCACAAATAGAGTTGAATTTACCTTTCCTCTTGTAAAGCATTGTGAAATCAAATATGAGCTTAGTCTATCATACCAAGCCCTATGTGCTTGTTTATGACCATATAATGCCTTTTTCAACTTAAACACATATTGTGGATGCTCATGGTTTTCAAATCCTGGAGCTTGCTCTACATATACTTCTTCCATGATATATCCATTTAGAAAAGCACTCTTGACATCCATTTGATAGAGTTTGAAAGATTTAAATGATGCAAATGCAAGCAGTATACGAATGGATTCAAGTCTAGCTACTGGTGCAAAGGTCTCATCATAATCAATACCTTCCTCTTGATTGTGCCCTTGTGCAACCAATCGAGCTTTTTTTTCTTACCACAGTTCCTGATTCATCAAGCTTGTTTCTAAAGACCCATTTGGTTCCAATGATGGGATGGTCTTTTGGCCTTGCAATAAGCTTCCACACATTGTTCCTCTCAAACTGATTAAGCTCTTCTTGCATTGCCAATACCCAGTTTTTATCAAGTATGGCTTCATTGGCATTTTTACGCTCAAGTTGAGATAAGGAGGCAAGATGTGTATTGATATTTTGTAATTTGGATCTGGTGGTTACTCCTCTTCTAGAATCACCTAATATAGCCTCAGTTAAATGTCCTCTGGGTGCTTGAACATCTGAGTTTTTTGGCTATGAGTTTGAACTAGATTCCATAACATTTGGCTGCACATCATTATTCTGAACATTTGGCTCGGGAGAAGCCAAATGTTGTTGAACCACAATTGGATCAGGCAGTTGCTCATCTTTTGTCTCATTAATGACTTATGGCTGATTCTCAGGGATAAACTCAATTTCCGTATCATCACTAAAATCATTCAAGTTAATCTCATCAAACACCACGTGCATGGACTCTTCAACAACCACGGTTCTTTTGTATTATACCCTATAAGCTTTACTACTCAATGAATAACCAAGGAATATACCATCATCAGACTTAGCCTGAAACTTATCTAGATTATTTATAGGATTCAAGATGTAACACCTGGAGCCAAATGTGTGGAAGTATGCAATATTTGGCTTTCTATCGTGCCAGATCTCATAAGGTGTCTTTTCAATTAATAGACGCAAAGAGACTCTATTTAGAACATAGCATACTGTGTTCACACCCTCAGCCCAGAAATAGGCAGGTAACTTATACTCATTAAGCATAGTTCTAGCCATTTCTTGTAAGGTTCGATTCTTCATTTCCACAACCCCATTTCGTTGAGGTGTTCTAGGAGTCGAAAATGTGTGTTCAATGCCATTTTGTTCACAGAATTGAATGAAGGTGGAATTATCAAATTCTCCTCCATGATCACTTCTGATTTTAGATATTTTATACCCTTTTTCATTTTGCAGCTTCCTGACTAATGAGCCAAATTCTTGACATGCATGATCTTTTTGTGAAAAAAAATAAAACCCATGTGAATCTAGAATAATCATCAATTATGAAAAATGCATACTTTTTACCACCAACACTCACAGTTCTCATTGGACCAAAAAGATCAATATGTAAGAGTTCAAGAGGTCGAGAAGTTGATACCACATGTTTTGCCTTAAAAGAACTTTTGATTTGTTTATCGAGCTGGCATGCATGACCTTTGGTTTCTGCTTCGAACTTCAATTTTGACAGACCATCAACCAAATTTTTCTTTGACAGATTTGAGATAAGTTCAAGATTTGCATGCCCTAGCCTCCTGTGCCATAGAGTTGCAGTATCTGTTCTTGCACTAAAGCACTTGATCTCAAGATTAGTAACATCATTTAAACATATAGAATATAGATTACCATTCCTTTTTCCAACAAATAAGATATTCTCATCATCAACTCTACTCACAAGACATCTAGAAGATTCAAAAGTAACTCTGAATCCTTTGTCACAAAGCTTACTGATACTAAGCAAGTTGTATTTAAGATTATCAACAAGTAGCACATACTCAATAGTTGGGTTAGTGCCAATCTTACCAATACCGAGAATTTTTCCTTTAGAACTATCACCAAATGTAACATTACCTCAAATCACTCAAAACATGGAATGCGGCTTGTATTGCTAAGAACATCTGGAATCTTGTTCTTAAAGTCGGCTCTCTTTAGGTGGCATGGATCTATGCTTATTACTTGAAGCAGCAGAGTCCATGGAGTTTAGAAATATCCTCTGATTGCTCCTGGAGCTTCAGAAAAATTCTAAAGCTTCGCAGTGAATTCTCCAATCAATTCACACATATAGTTGAAGATGGCACTACTATATTTTTCTGGTGGGATTCATGGCTACCTCGTGGATCTCTCAGTTCCATTGTAAGACCTACTCTTGTGTCAATGTCCAATATTCCCCTTAATACAAAAGTAAGCTCCTTACCTCTCAATGGCAGCTGGTCATGGCCTACTTCTCGATTGCCTCTTATTTCTCAAATTAAAGAAGAAGCTGCATCTATTATTCCATCAATGTGCACTGACTTATTAATCTGGAATTTGTCTACTAATGTTAAATTTTCTGTCAAAAGTGCATGGGAGTTTATTAGACCTAAAAGAGCTCGAGTTGATTGGTTTAAGCTTCTTTGGTCTCCTGGAAGCATACCAAAGCACAACTTTATTGCTTGGTTGGTCATTCTGAACAGGTTGAGCACTGGATCCAGACTTCAACAATGGGGAATGATCACTGATGCCTCTTGTCTTCTCTGTTCTGCATCAATTGAAAGTCGAGATCATCTGTTTTTTGAATGTTCTTTCTCAGCTACTATATGGTCCAACCTGTTATCTCTTTGTTCTGTAAATCGGAGAGTAAGAGATTAGCCATCTGAATTCTTATGGGCCAAGAGTCACTTGTAGAAGAAGTCCTTCCAATCCCTAATCATTCGTGTTGCTTGGGAAGCTGCAATATACCACATATGGAGAGAACGTAATAGGAGATTCTTCACAAATTGCTCTAGATCCACTGATTGCGTTCTTTTGGATATATGCTCGGAGATGAAGCTTCGTTTTAGAGGTTTGACACATCTTAAGCCTCGTACACTTTCATAGGAAATGAGAACTTTATGTGATTTTTGGGGTTTAATTGTGTAATCTATTGATGTAATGTTGTTGCTTTCAAGTAAATCTAGTATTTTATCTGGAATACTTCTCTTGTAAAGTTGTTAGGACTTTTCCTAACTTGGTTATCAATGAAAGTCTTAATTTGACTCTCAAAAAAAAAATGTAACATTACCTCGGTGTTTTGAGAGAAGGGATGTAAATTTTAATGGGTCACCTGTCATATGTCTTGAACAACCACTGTCCAGAATCCATTCATCCCTTGCATCCTGTCAAATGATCAAGTTTCAGGTACCCAAACTAACTTGGGTCCATCAGGGTTGGATTTGGCTCCTTTCGGAACCCAAATATATTTAACATGATCGTTTCTCTTCCTATGAAAGCATGATCTGATCATATGACAAATATTTCCACAGTAATAGCATGTGATATCAGGTCTATGTGAGTGCTCATGATGTCCCTGTCTAGGATGTTCACGATATCTAGGTCTATATTGTGATCTAGATTCAGCCTTGACAAATTTAACTGGCAGATTTGGCTTGTTAAAAACCATATGTGTAGCGCCTATTCCACTTTTATCTAGTGAATGCCTTTGTTGTCCTAGCAGCAAATTTAGGCTATCTCTTCCATTTGTGGACTTCTCTAAGGAACATTTTAGATCCTCTACTTCAGCCTTTAGAGCATCATTCTTTTGAATCATCATTTCACACTTGCTCAAATTACTAGCTAGCGTTTTCTCAAGGTCATTATATGCATTTTGAGCAGCAAATTTCTCCTTCTTTAATGACTCACAAATAGACAAACTTTCAGTATGTGCACGCTCAAGAGTCTCATATGTAGTTTTATGAGATGCATGATCAAATTCAAGCAGATGAATACGTTTCTTACATGAAATATTCTTCTGAAGTGCTTGCTAATACTTATCATGCAATTCTTCAAATGCATCTTCAAGTTCATAAAAAGTGTAATCAAGAGAGTCATTTACCTCAGTATCTTCTCGAGCCATTAAGCATAGATTTACTACTTCACCAGAATCAAAGTCACTTGATGAACCCAAATCATCCCATGCTGACATAGCTTTCTTTGTTTTGCTCCTTGGGAAATTAGATTTGGCTTTTTGATGTGGACATTCTGACTTGATATGGCCTGGTCGATTACACCCAAAACACACCAGTGAGTTCATTTGTTCAGTCGATTTGGCACCTTAGAAACCCTTTCTTTTCATTTTCCTTCTCTTTCGAAGAAATTTGACAAACTTCCTAGTGATTAGTGCCATATCCACATCATTGTCCACATCACAAGACTCTTGGTCTGCCTTAAGAGCCAAATCTTTCTTCTTTGGTTCTTTTGGTTCTAGTTTAGAACCATGAACTATAAGCTTCCCGATGAGCTCATTATAAGTGAGAGTATTCAGATTCTGAGCTTCTTCTATAGCTGTGACTTTTGGCTCCCACTCCTTAGGTAGAGATCTAAGGATCTTTGCCACTTTATCTCTATGAGTGATGGGCCCACCAAGTAGGGCTATACCATTGCAAAGAATGGTGAAGCGTGCATCCATTTCTTGTACAGTTTCTCCAGCAGCCATTTGGAAGAGCTCATAGTCCCTCATTAGACAATTGAGCCGAGACTTCTTTACTTGGTTGGTTCCTTCATGTGTGACACAAAGAAGCCTCCAAATTTCATACGTTGTACCACAAGAGCTAACTCTTTGAAACTCACTTTCACTTATACCACATAGTAGTAAATTTTTGGCTTGTGCATCAAGCTTAGCTCTCCTTAGTTCATCTTCAGACCAGAATTGGATGTCTCTTTGAGGTCTGGCATAGGCACTCTGAGCAATATTCCACATCTCAAGATCTTTCCCTTCAAGGAAGATCTTCATTCTAAACTTCTAATAGTCAAAGTTCACTCCATCATAGTATGAAGCTTTGTTGACACTTGTGCATACATAAGCCATGATCTTTCTCTCTGGAGGTTAATCCACTAGATTGAGAATGTAGCTTCGCTACCAATTGTTGGCCCAGAAAAGGCTAAAAAGTGGGGGTTGAATTAGCTTTTCCTCTTTTACGGGTTTTCTGTGATTTGGCTCGACACAGGAGCCAAATGTGACACTTGAATGAAATGCGAAGATAAATGCAAGAAAGCAAAGAACACAAGCAATTTATAGTGATTCCCCACTCAGGAGTACATCCACTACCTAAAGGTCCCCCCTTTAGGATTTCTAAACTATCCACTAATTTGGCTTTTACAAGCCAGCCAAATAACCTATACTACACAAGTTTTTGCAGGCTAAACTTGCTAAACCTAACCCAAAGCTGAACCTAGCTTTGTCTACCCAACAAGATTATCCCCTAATCCTGCTGATTACAATCTTTCCCAAGGCAAAGCTTCAAGAGTGACTCACTCAAGAAGTTACACAAATCAAGCACAAAGAATATCTCTTAAGGTAAGCTCTTTTCTCAACATAGAATCTCTTGAATGGCTACGTTGATTTGTTGTGAGGCTTCAATCATCTATTTATAGATTGTAAGGATGGGGAGGAGTGTCTTCCAACGGCTAGATTGCTTTCAGGTGGCATACAAGTTGACTTCTTTCTTCATTTAAGAACTGTCAACATTTGGCTGTTGACTGAACCATAACTAGTAATTACATGGGCAGAAATTGTTCTTTTAATCTTCAAAAAGTATCCTCAAAAATGGAAGTGAGGACCACCAGCTCGTTGAGGCATGAAAGAGGGTGTGAGGACCACTTTTCTGACCGTTAGTTGACTCTTGAAGACCAAGTAAATCCGTTGCTTTAATTGCACAAAAGTTAGCTACATTTCGAGACCACTTCTCCAACTGCCCAGACAGTGACGTTTTGGTTTGACAGAAAAGCCACGCTGAAGCCAAATCTTCACGGTATTTGGTTTCTGCCAGAAACTAAATTTTCTGCAATTGCTTAAAATCAACAATGGCTTTCCATACTGTTTGTTAATCATCAAAATAATAATATAACCATTGAATAATCATCAGAAATATACTAAACAAGATTAGTCTTAATCAATTACTTAATTAAGCACTTAACATATGTTTAGGCTAACAAAAATACCCACTGTGCAAGGGATTTTGTAGCCATTCCCATCTGCACAGTTGCATCAGAGTCAACATTTAGCACTGATAGTAAGATCCTGCACCCACATTGCAGCAGATTACATGCCAAAACTATTGAAGATTTGATGTGTGCCCAACATTGGCTTTGGGTTGATATAGAAGAATGATATCCAAATTATTTTCATTTCATATAATATTTTTTTGTTACTGTTTTTACCATCATGTGTTTCTTTCAGGTTAGGTTCTCCAAATGAAAGATCACCATATGACGCTCCAAATGAGATTGACAACGAAAAAGGTAGTTGTGATTATGTAAGAACAATTACATGTGATTTTATAGCTATTACAGACTCTGAGTTTAATTCCATTTGTTTCTTGTGAAAACTTAGCTTGTTTTTGTGGCCATGGATACTATTATTTATGCGCTAAAAATATATTGTTAAGTAACAAGTAAGAGGGACTTCTATTTAAACAAAACACATGGCATAACCAGTATTTAAATTTTATTAGTTGGCTCTAGTTTCTTAGAGACTTCTATTATTATCCCAACTAACAATAATACACACTAAAGAATATTAATGCTTCTATTGATTAGTTTAACGGTTTGTTTTTCTTCCTTTCCTTTTTTCATCTTGGTAAATTTAATAGAGCATTCCATTGACTAGTTTTTGGTTTTTATAATTTCTCAATCATGCTAATTATGGTTGTTAAAATACGGGATTTTATGTTGAGCTTGATCCACGTGCTTCTAACCCTGACAGGAAGCTTCTTGCCTCGGATATGTCCTTCTTAGGCAGCTCCTTGCCTCGGGGTATGAATGTAAATTCCTCTAGCATGATTAGGATTCTTTTACTTGATTTTGATGCCTGGAGGACCCGATCTCAATTGCTGGAGGACCTAATGCCTAAAGGACCTGCAAGACTAACAACTAGGACACGAGAAAGTCCAAGGTTGTGACCCCGGGAGGACCTCCGATGCCTAAATTAGCAAGGGGTATTTTCTCTATTAATTTCAGAGTATAGAAAGAGAGAGTTTTAGGAGGAGAGAATAATTGTACTCTTTGTTATACTCTTATAGAGAGACTTTCTTTGTGGAGAGTAGTGTGTGTTCTCTAGCATCTCCATTGTGTGATGAAAGACTTGCCCAAGCCCCCTATTTGTAGGAGAAAGTAGGTGGTGCAGTAGGAGCTGAAGGGGCTTACAACTCCTGCTAACATTAAGACATAAACATTAGATTTTTCTAACGCTTTGTTTATTTAAATATGCATGTTTCACGTATTTCTTATGCCACTTAGGTGAATGAACTACCTCCATTAAGTCCTTAGCTAAATGAACTGTCTCCTCTAGGTCTTTAGCTAGACCAGGGGATAAGGTCTTGATTGGTTATTCATGGTAAGAAAATACCATATGTTATCACAACCTCCAACTCTAAGAGATATTGTGTAGCAATTTTTCTTAGAGTTTATTTTCTCCAGGATATGCTTGTATCTGGGTCATCAACACATACTAGATTGCCTTGTATGGCTAATTCCAATCAGAACCACAAATGTCTAAGCTTGAGTTTCGAACTTATTGAGCTTATGAACCATATCTTGGTGGATGTAGGCTCATCAAGATAGAGGTCGCGAATTTTAGTTGAGCTCACTTTAAGCTCATTGTGACTTTTGCACTTTCATTTGGATCTATGAGAGATTTCTCTCGGATTTGTATGAAGCCCCATTATTTGCTTATAATGATTTTTTTTTTGTTTTTTTTATTGTATCAGGGAGATCTTCTCCTCTGGACTAGAAGATTTCTATCATTTGGTACCTCTAATACGAAGACGACCTTTAAATGTAGGTACCTTCGACATATCCAAGGGACCTGATATAAAGACGGGGCACCTTCTTTGTACGTTCCTTGATATGTGACCTTTATTTTTTGGACTACTTGGCCCTGGTCGTCTTTCTCACTCTTTTTCTCATTCTTTAAATGTGCGATTTACTTGGACTATATTGCCTTTGTCGTTTTTTTGAATGTGCGACTTACTCGGGCTATATTTCCTCAGTCGTCTTTTTTGAATGTGCAACTTACTTGGGCCATATTGCCTTAGTCGTCTTTCTTGGTGCGATCTTTTCTTTAGACCGTCTTGTTTTTGCGACGGAAATTGGCTACATGGCCTTTCGTTCGCGACTAGCGTAGGGTACATGGCCTTTTGTCGTCGTACTTCGCGACTAGCATAGGCTACATGGCCATTTGTCTTCTTACTTTGCGACTTGCATAGGCTACATGGCCTTTTGTTGTCTTACTTTGCGACTAGAATAGGCTACATGGCCTCTAGTCGTCTTACTTTTGCGACTTGCATAGGCGGCATGGACCGCTGTCATTTTTTAATGGGATGCTCCCAATAAGTCGAGGTTTTTAAGGAAAGAGTTCCTTAAAGGTAAGGTCCTGAAGGCCTTTTGTTGAGTGGTCTGTTTTTTTTTTATTTGATTGGATTCAATATGGAATTGATAACAACAGTTCATAACAAATAGGAAGAAAAAGCTTTTTGACTCATTTATTTAATGAAAATAGAGAGGCCTTGCAAAGTCTTTATTTGCAGAAAGAAAGAAACGCATACAATTTAATGGTGTATACGAGAAGAACCTGTGGTTCATTCAACTCCTAAGCGTAGAGTCCCTTTAGGTTCTCAATGTTCATATATAAGGGAGTAGCTTTCCAGTTCTTGAATTCCACCCAAAAGTTGAGTGTTGGGGGCTACATCGATGGTGAGAGCTTCTACGTGGGTTGGAAGTCCTCCAGTAGTCGGAGTATCTCTGGTAGCTGGAGTAACTCGGTGTCTGGGGTCCTAGAGGTTGATGGATCGGACGTTCTTGTTCGATCTAATTACTTGGGGGTGGAAGTATGACTTTTTTTTCCAGTTCCCACAGACGGAACCAATGTTAAAATACAGGATTTTATGCTGAGCTTGATCCACATGCTTCTAACCCTGATAGGATGCTCCTTGCCTCAGATAGGTCCTTCTTAGGCAGCTCCTTGCCTCGGGGTATGAATGTAAATTCCTCTAGCATGATTAGGATTCTTTAGCTTGATCTTGAGCCTGGAGGACCCGATCTCAATTCTTGGAGGACGTAATGCCTATAGGACCTGCAAGACTAACAATAAGGACCCGGGGAAGTCCAGGGTTGTGACCCCGGGACGACCTCAGATGCCTAAGTTAGCAATGGGGATTTTCTTTATTAATTTGAGAGTATAAAAAGAGAGAGTTTTAGGAGGATGGAAGAATTGTACTCTCTGTTATACTCTTATAGGGAGAATTTGTTTGTGGACAGTAGTGTGTGTTCTCTAGCATCTCTACTCTGTGTTGAAAGACATACCCAAGCCCCTAATTCTAGGAGAAAGTAGGTGGAGCAGTAGGAGCGGAAGGGGCTCACAACTCCTACTAACATTAAGATATAAGCGTTAGATTTTTCTAACGCTTTGTTTACTTAAATGTGCATGTTTCACGTGTTTCTTATGCCACTTAGTTGAATGAACTGCCTCCTCTAAGTCCTTAGCTAAATGAACTATCTCCTCTAGATCCTTAGATGGACTAAGGGATTAGGTCTTGACTGATTATTCATGGCAAGAAAATACCATATATATGTTATCAATGCTTATGTTTTACAGTTGGCCCATTCTATTTTTCCCAGGTTGACACAAATTTGTTTGTTTTCTGTGTCTATAGGAATCGACAAACCAATAACTTGGAATTGGAAAGCAGGCAATACTTTTGAGAAGCCATTTCTGATGTTGGCTAAAGGCAAAAATTGCTTTTTATCTTAATTTTCTAATGTGTAACTAACATTAGAGACACTGAACTAGTAACAATTTTTTATTTCCTTGACTTATATTTTGAATCATGTATTGTAAACTAAAACAATTAAACTTATTTATCAGTTGGCTTTAACTAATTTTTATAAAATATGTTTTACTTTTTTTTATCTATGAAATTAGGGAATGGGGTCCCATGGTGATTCAATTCCCCATGGAGAATGGGGGTGGGGGCAATTTTTTCACCGAATGGGGAATTTGGGCGGGGGCGGGGGAACATTCGGGGGACGAGGGTGGGGGTGGGGACCCTTCCCCTGTAGGGACCCCGACCCATTGCCACTCATAGTCACAGTCAGCGCCAAAATCAAAGAATTAGTATCAACTAGTCAAGCATAAGTTGAGACATTGGAGAGATCTTCTAATATGATTTAAGAAAATAGTGACTGATGAGAAATTATAGTGATTTGGTACAACTTATATCTATCAGTTGACCACGTAATTAGAGTAGCATTTCTTTCTTTTTTATATTTTGATGTAAACTCTATGTAATAGTGTTATTGTAATATCAGAAATCTTGCCCTAAAAAAAAATCAGAAATATAATATACTATATAATAGCGGAGCTCTTGCTAAAGATGCTCTACTATTTCGACAAATGGCGTCGTCCGGAGATGACACGTAGTATTGAAACTAACAAAATAAAAAATAGTTTTGTAATGAGAATATGATTTAGAAACCATAATTTTCAGTTCTGTCGTTCATTATATAATATTGACATATATTATTTTTATATTTAAAAAGCAATGATTGTTTGGGAAGAAGAATATGATTTAGAAACAATAATTTTCAGTTCTCTCGTTTACTATATAATATTGATTTATATTATTTTTATATTTAGTAAGTATTGATTGTTTGGGAAGAATCAACGTTGGGAAGAATCAACGCATTCCACAGGAAATAGATGATAATAATGCATTAAAATCAATGTATCCATTTCAAATTAATGCATTAGTATCGAAACTTCTTCCCCTCCTCCTCATTATTGCATTAGATATTTTCCCTCCTCTTAGAAAAATATAGGGAATTCAAATTAAAAAAAATTCTTAATACCCCATTTGGCCCTTCAGTTTAGCAACCACTTTGATTTTAGGCACTCAAACTTTGAATTTTTTATTTTACACCCTAGTTTTTAAATGATTAAGTATTTTCACCCGTCAATCCATTCCAACAGATAAAATTGTTGACATTTAGGCCATCTGACACATGTTAAATCCTCATTTCATAATTTTTTTTCCTACAAAAGCACCCCAAACCAAACAAACTGAACCGGAAAAAAAAAACGATTTATTCGATTTAGTTATTTTCTTGCCTTTTTTATTTTTATTTTCAAGTTCTATATCAGGTCATAAATCGGTTTTCTGGAATCGGACGGTTAGGTTTAGGGTGATTTTGTAGGAAAAAAAATTATCAAATAAGCAATTAACATGCGTCAGGCAACCTACACGTCATCAGTTTTACCTAATGGGTTGGATTAATGAGTGAAAATACCTAGTCATTGCCATGTTGGCCCAAAAGTGGGGGGGGGGGGGGGGGGGGGGGGGGGGGGGGGGGGGGGGGGTTGGTAGGGTGAATTAGACTTTAAGCTTTTTCGGACAGAAAGATTTGGTTTTTGCGATACCAAATCTTGAAAGCAGTGAACATAGATGATTTAGAATGATTCTCCTTCACCAGGTACTCCACTACCTAAAGGCTCCTCCCTTTAGGATTTCCAACTCTCACTATCCTTAGGTTTTTGCGGGTTCAACTTTAACCATTACAATCACAAGCTTTTCTAGACTAAGCTTAAACCTTTACAAGATTTTCATAGGCTAAGCTCTAACCTACCCTTAAATCTAATCCCAGACTTGAGTACCCAGGAAATCTAATCCAAGAAGTGCTTACAAATTGCCCTTTGAATGTGTTTTTAGAAAGCATACAGAAAAACCAGAATAGAAACCACGATTTCTAGCACAAGTCTATACTCAGATTTTTGCACAATAGCTGGGATGAATCTTGGATCAAGCACCTTTTTGGGCCCCTGAGTTTCATATTTGTCCCGTTTATATACTCGGTGTGAACACCCAAATTTGACCCATGAAAATTATATTGGGATTAGACTCGACATGTTTGAATCATTAGACTGATGAGTTAGTCTTAGGCGAAAGCATGGATGGGGTTTAATTTTAGTAAAATTTATACGTTATAGTAATTAAGACTTTAGATTGATGAGACGATTTAATCATAGGATACGTTAAGGACTAAATTGCTAAAATGTATTTTATCTCATTAAATTTGGGCTTGTTTATTTACTAAACCCAATTATACTTATTCTTGGGTTGAAGATGAATGTAAGGGTTCAATTTAATAAGGTATGGACTTTTCTTCATAGTTGCACAGCACATTAACACCTTGCTTGCAGATAAATTTAGCTCTGATTTTTGTGGAAAATCAGAGTTAAATCATTCCTTAATAGCAGGGATGTTTTTGGTATGATGTTGGCTTAAAATGAGGAATCAATGTGTAATTAGACAATTGGGGGATGATTGAGAGGTGCAGTAATCAAGAAAGCAGAGGATGTTGGGCAGTCTAGGGGTTAATTACGCGGTAGGATCAATCAGGGAGGAATTAGGGGAGAATCGGGGCCGAAAAAGGAAAGAACGGGTGAGACGCATAGGCGCGGGCGATCATCTCGGGATGACCGCCGAGCCTGGGCGGTCTTCCACCCATGACCGCCTGGTCTGGCTGTCATACGTAGGATGACCGCCAGCCATGGCGGTCATGCACACCCATAAACGCGTTTTTTGCCCGATTTTCGCCCGTAATCTGATTCTACTCGGTTTTGGCCCAGATTTTTGGCCATTACCTTGATCATTAAGCTGGTCCACGCCCTTAGGCTACCCAGAACACTATAAATAGGACCCTCCTCTCACATTTCAAGGGACACACATTCTATTACACAAATACTCTTCACAAAGCTTAAAAGCTTGGAGAAACTCTGTCTCTCCAGGCTTAAGAAATAGTTCCATAGGCAGTACTCTGGTAGAATTTCATGGGTAGCATCATCCATTGAGGGCAGCAAAGGGGAAAATCAAGAAGAACTCCAAGATTGAGTTGAGGAGTGGGAGGAAATTCTGTGGAAGGCACAACCCAAACCAAGGAGCTAGAGGAGGGCTACAAGAGGTAATCCTAATCCCTTTTTTTCTGACCAATTATTGTTGAGACATTGATGTTGATGATGATGTGGGCTTTGAACCCGGTCGCCGGGGTACGTAGGTGGCTTCTAGTGGTGGAAACTCAAGCCCAATCTTCTTCTTCTCCCCTTTCTTTTTAATATTTAGTTATTATGTGTTTTGATGCTCACACTTGCACACTTGCACAAGGCATACAAAATTCTCTAATTGCACAAAGTTTCGCCCCAACGTGGATGGGTGCCTAACACCTTCCCATCCATGACGAATCCCCAGGTCCAGCATCTTTGGTTCGCTATCCAGTAGCCTAAATGAAGTCACCTAAAGGATTTTTCCCAAGTTTTTGTCCCTTAATAAAATTTGGGTGGCGACTCCATAGAAGTTGGATGATGGTTATGAAGAAGGTGTAAGGGAAAGGTGAATAGGCCCAAGTGATTTTGGGTCGGGTATTCACAGCTGGCGACTCCATTGGGGACTTTGAGGGTTCAAGAAACTTTGTACAATTATTGAATCTCTGTATGCCTTTTATGTGTCATCATATGTGCCCTGCATTTATGATAAATGTTGTGAGGCCCTTACCGTAAGAGGGTCGGGGGATCCAAGTCCGCTACAATGCTTTCTTTAAGCGATAGTGGCTTGTGTGAACCGGTTTCTCGCTGCTCATGCAATGATAGGGATTAATGGGCCATGGACCTCACACGATATCTTTTATCACAAGTGAGTAGGCCAAACTATTCCATAGCGGTAGTCTTTTTAGCCCCCAACAGCTGGATACCCTGAGCATCTCATGCATGATGGATCAATAAGTGTTAAGTGCATTTGTGTGATGTTTATTGTGTTTTATATGTGTATGGCATGCCTTCTTATTTTTGGGATTCAATTTTATGCATATATTGGGGTTGGAGAGAAATGGAAAAAAGGAGAAAGAAAGATACCTCGACAGCCCAAGAAGCGATTTGCCAAATCAGAGGATCCTGAGAATCTTTACCTTACAAAAGTTTGGATTGGTGCCCGGTTGCTTCGAGAATTTGAAAAGTTAGCATCACCATGCATTACACATAATATCTTGCATAATTTCTAAAAAATGAAACATGCCGAGTCCAGAGTCTACCCTCACACTCCTTTTCCCTTTACCTAAATCATCTGTTGTCCACACTTTTCCTTGAACCTTTCCAAGTATTGAAACCCATCTATTCACCATTGACAGTAAGAAGAAATCATGAGCAATGAGCATACAGACCAGATAAGAAACACCAGGGGCATAGGAATAGGTCCCGCAAACGAAACAATGGGAGATGAATCTCCAATGTATGAAGAGAGGAACCTGGAAGTAGAGAAGGTGGTGAAGCTAACATTTCGAGCCTTAATGAATAACCTAGAGGAGACGATTCTTCGAGGTGTTTTGTTGGGGCAGCCACTGGCCCAAGTAGCCATGAAACAATTCCGTGATGCTTTGGGGCAATATGCATTGGTTGAGGATCTGATGAGAGGAATTCAACTCCATAACACGCACTAACCCGGGAAAGTTTGAATGCGAAGAGGAATCTTGAGGGCCTCATTGATCAATTTGGGCTAGGCAATTGGAATGATTGGGATGAAATGTCAAGATCTGATGAACGCTCGAGATCTCAAGATTGTGCGATGATGGAAAGGGGTGAGGAAGACGGACCAGAAGCTGATGATGAAACATTTGTGATCAGGGTTCAACAAGATGACCCGAAGGAAACTGTCACCATAGTGCCACGAAGGAAGCTTGTGTGTCCGGACAAGACAGAGTGGACAACGGAGAAGGATGTTTGAGGCTACTAAGGGGTTAGGAGGAAGTTCTGTTATCATTTAGAGTCCAGTTTGTCTTTCATATTTTAGAATAAGGAGGATTGGGGCGTGTCCTTGTTAACCTCACCTCGAAGAGTCAATACCATGTGTCTGATGTCCCTTTCATTAACATTATGAAATGAATGCTTCCTACCTCCAATGAAAGTTGGAATCTTAAGTCTTATGAAAATTTGTTGGCTTCGCTTGGGAATCATAAAATGAACTAAGAAGACCTGATCCAGTAAATTCAAGTCTGTCTCCAAGTTTTTTGTATTAAGTGCCTGGCTCATAAAGTCTCTTCCCCGAAAAAAAAAGAAGAAAAAAAAGAAAAAATAAAGAGAAAAAAGAGAACCTTTTGGCTTCATGACCAGTGTGCCATTTCATGTATCTTTCATTATTTTGTAAGATTTAGAAAGACTGAATATTAAATTTATTGGTACGTAGGCAGCTCAAGGATGAGTCCGGTCTAAACAATTTTGGTTCCCAAGCCATGTCGAGAGAAAGTAATAAGGGTTAACATTATGTCCAGTTCATTAGGAGTAGCTTGAAGCATTTGAAGAACTGCCCTCGAATTCCTACAAGTCACATGCCTCTCATCCCATTGACCAAGATTAAGCCATCCTTCAGACGTTTCACCACCAAAATCTCAAGTTTTCCATCACCCATCCCAACATTAGATCACATGCCCTTAGTAAAAAAAAAAAATAAAGAGAGGGGGAATCAGTCCGCTATGTTGAAAACCCGAAAGGGAGGCCTAGGCAAAAGTTAGGACGTGCCCGCTAGGTTGAAAATCAGAAAGGGCGATCTAGGAAAAAATTAAGGCTAAATGAAGTTTGGAGAAATCTTGGAAGTATGCTCATTGACAATACAAGTTGCTATCAAGGGTGGTTTTTCAAACAAGAAGTGGAAGAACCTAGTGATTTCGTGAAAACCCAATAAATCTATGCTTGAGCTAGCCCAATACCCATGACACATGACTCAACCATTTTCAAAGATTGCATTCATGATTGCATTTCATATATAAGGGAAGAAAAATACACATGCATCAGAAAGTAGAAGACAGGTTCATTAAAAGTACACACATCTAGTGTCTAGGACATGCATATATCACATACACAGATCAAGACCGCCTCTTCTTGCCACGGGACTGACGAGTCGGTCGGAGGCGCTCTTGGAAAGTATCTTTGGAGTCACCCGAAGCATGATCTGAAGCAAGTGGGACCAGCTGGGGGCTAGTAGAAAGGACGGCAGGTCCATGGGGCCGAGGGTCTCGAGGTAGTGGCACAGGGCGAGCACATCCGCCTTCCCTCACGCAGGAGCTCAGCTCTCGTATCCGAATAGCCTGAGTCGTCAAAGTCGCCTTCGCGCGGCCAAGCAACATCCAGAGCCGGGAAGCCTCGGCTGCCGAGAGCTATCATCAACAAAGAGTCAGTCAAATCATAAACGCAAGAGAAAACATACATAAAGCATGAATGCAAAGGAAGGTACCAAAGTGATGCCGGCCAAAAATGGAGGAAAGTCGGGAGGAAGATCCTCGGAAAAGGGAACTCGGTAATGCCTATAAGCATCATCAAAAGACTCGAAATTAGCCTTGCATGCAGGGAGGGTAGGATGAGATGTGGATGAAGACGCCTCGGTATTCTTCCTTCTGCTCCTAGATGCAGAACTTTTGCTTTTGGGGTGGTCAGCGGAGGCATGAGGTGCGTTTTGACGAAGGCCGAATAATTACCGAACTCACCCAGGTCGTCAATGTGCTCATTAAGGCCATCTTCAATGGCGATTTCCGCTCTCTCTGGAACATCCCGCATAGAAAGGGGTGGATCACCTGGTACACACTGGAAGGAAAGAAGGAAAATTGAGAGGATGTACCTTATTCGATGTGGCCACTTGATCAATGTAGTGGCGAGCCCATTCTCTGTCACGAGCATGAACCCGAGGTCCGCGACCTGGGGAACCCCAACGGAGAGAGACCGGCCAAAACTCCTCGGTAGATGTCAATTTCGGGGCAGACAAACCGAGATACTCTTGGCCCTATACCTGCACAGGTCACTTGGTTAGTAAGAGAAAGAGAAATAGTAGAGCATGGTAACACGATGAAGAAGATGGCGATGTACCTCCCACATCCAAGCCGAACCATAGAAATATTTGGCTGTGCCCCTAGAAAAGTTGATCATCTCTCGATAGGTGTTTGCAAAGCCCGCCGAAGCCCAATCAATCCATGGCCTTTCCAAATGGACAAGTGATGCCAACAAATCGGATCGGACCCGATCGCTACCCGCGGCGAAAATAGTCCTACACAAGCTCACTAGGATCAAACCCCGGGCCCGTTGTTCCACTGTCCCAGCATAATCAGGGGCCAACAAAGAGTCTTACAGCCACTTGGGGGACACCTCACCATGGCGTGCCCACCTAGGGTCAAGGCCTACTAGCTCGTGGAACCGGTCAATGCCCAACTGCTGATCAAAGGTGACTGGTGCGCCATCAAATACCAGCCCGGTGATGTGAACAAAGTCTGAAGGGAGCATCATAAACTCCCCGCAAGCCAAATGGAAAGTGTTGGTGGTGTCCCACCACCTCTCGCCTAGAGCTGACAATGCTTGTAAATCGAGCTTGTCTCCTCGGAAAGTGCGTATGAAGTCACATAACCCGACCCTCTCGATGATCTCTCGAGCAGGTCCATTCCTCTCGACATGTTCCCGGATGAGAAGGCGAGCGGCAACTCCGGCATGGCTCCGTTGCCGGTCCTCCTCGACCTGTGTAGATACCCCACAAGAAGTCAATATCCACGCCTCCTCGAGCTCAGTAAAACCAAAAAAAGACCGCATATGTCAAGACATGCATCATGAGAGTAAAATTGCATACTAGCGTCATCATTTTCAACATCTTAGCATAGTTTTATTTACGGATTAAAACGCAAGAAAGTCACAAAAACCGTCCCGACGAAGTTTGAAATTGACCAAAATTGGGACAAGCCCAATAATACCCAGTCACCCAACATCAAGAATTTGCATTCACAACAACGTAACAACACCCAAATCACCCGAAATCATTCAGATTCACCAAGAACCCTAAACCCCCAATTGGTGAAACTCCAATCCATGGCTTCTTTTGTTTAATCCATAAATTAGGCATGAAGGAAAGCATTATGGGCATCTTAGGAACATTTCTAAACAATCAAACACGACATGCACTGCACAAAATCGAATTCAAGAAGCACATTGGGCATAAATCCGAATTTCAACCAAAACGAAAGTTTGATGAGCTTTGATGAATAAGAATCACTTACTTGGACTATCTCGAGTTGGGAGGAGATGTGCCTATCAGGAGTCTTTAGCAACAGGCTCTGATTTTCATCCGGATTAGATTTTGGGCTGTAGTTCTTCATGGAAATCCTCTTGTGATGTGGAAGGATTGAGAGGTGTAAGAGTTGAAGGGAAGGATGAGAGAGATTTGGAGGGTGTTTTCGGGGTATGGGGAGGAGAGGTTGAGAGGTTTTGGGTGTTTTTGGGTGTGTTGAACGAAATAAGAGAAGATAGAGGGACGAAAGGGGGTTTTAAACCCGCAGGAGAGCGGGCGGTCATGTCGAGAAGACTGCCCGGACTTGGCGGTGTTCCCCACATGACCGCCACCAGCTGGCGGGCTTCTTGGCATGACCGCCGCAATGCAGTTCGATCTCCCGCCTGTTTTTGGCGGGCTCCACATCCCGGAATGACTTTTTCTCCAAAATAGAACCCCGGTGTGCATATTTTTGGATTCCAAAAATGAGCATGTTTGCCTGTTTCATTAAAACTTAAGTGTTGAACGAACTTTTCATAAAGAACCCACCCTCTATGCCTGGAGATGAGAAAAACAGTTGTGAATGAACCCCTAAGAGAATTGGCTGCGAGATAGACCATCCCGAAACCGAGATGCAGATGAGCTTTAAAAGGAACAGATCCTGAAGCCGTATGGGAGTCGCCAGGGGCAGATGCCCCTAAGATGAGAGTAGAACCGATGAAAGTCGCCAGGGGCAGATGCCCCTAAGATAGAAGTAGAATTGATGAGAGTCGTTAGGGACAGATACCCCTAAAGTAGAGTGGATGAAGATGTTGAGGGATAGATATCATAGGGACGTTGTCCCGACGTAGAGGAGCACCGAGATGATGTAGATGAACTACGGGATGATTCCCGTTAGCTCATGGGACCAGAAAAATCCCAAGACCCCCGAGATAAGATGAGATCCTTACGGGAGGGCAACAATATCCCTAGTTAACATAGGAGAGAAGATCCTAGTTAGCAAAATCCCCACAGGAGGGTGATAATATCCTTGGTTGGCAAAATCCCCACGGGAGGGTGATAATATCCTTAGTTGGAAAAATCCCCACGGGAGGGTGACAATATCCCTAGTTAGCAAAATCCCCACGGGTGGGTGATAATATCCTTAGTTGGTAAAATCCCCACAGGATTGTGATAATATCCTTAGTTGGCAAAATCCCCGCAGGAGGGTGATAATATCCTTAGTTAGCATAGGTGAGATGATCCTTTGTTAATGACTTTTGGGACCAGGAAATTCCTAAAAAAAACCTTGGGATGAGATGATTCCCGGTAGCTCTTGGGACCAGGAAAATCCCAAGAGATGAGATGAGTCAATCACAAACCTCGGGATGAGATGATTCTAGAGGTGGAGCACGTGATGCTCCAACCATTGGTCCACAACAATCACAATCGTTATCCAAATTTGGTTGTTCCTTCCTAGCATTGCTTCATCTTTAAGTTTTAAATACTCACCAACGAGGGGCATCTGTGAACACCCAAATTTGACCCATAAAAATTATATTGGAATTAGACTCGACATGTTTGAATCATAAGATTGATGAGTTAGTCTTGGGTTGAAGCATGGATGGGGTTTAATTTTAGTAGAATTTATATGTTATAGTAATTAAGACTTTTATATGCCTAGGATGGATGAGACGGTTTAATCATAGGATATGTTAAGGACTAAATTGCTAAAATGTATTTTATCTCATTAAATTTGGGCTTGTTTATTTATTAAACCCAATTATACTTATTCTTGGGTTGAAGATAAATATAAGGGTTCAATTTAATAAGGTATGGACTTTTCTTCAGAGTTGCACAACCCATTAACACCTTGCTTGCAGATAAATTTAGCTCTAATTTTCGGGGAAAATCAGAGTTAAATCATTCCTTAATAGCAAGGATGTGTTTAGTATGATTTTGGCTTAAAATGAGGAATCAATGTGTAATTAGTCAATTAGGAGATGATTGAGAGGAGTAGTAATCAAGAAAGCAGAGGATTCTGGGCAAACTAGGGGTTAAATACGCGCTAGGATCAATCAGGGAGGAATTAGGGGAGAATCGGGGACCCAAAAAGGAAAGAACAAGTGAGACGTGTAGACTAATAGGGGGTCCTACAAGTGCACAGGGTTGTTGTAGTACTATCAAGGTCGTATCTACAGGGACTGGGTTGAGCCTTTACCTTCAATTAGACAAATTAGGCTAAGAAAAATAAATAGAAGTGGAGTTGAGTAAATGCTAGTTGAAAAATAAACAGAGTAATAAAATAAAGCAGCAGTAGTGTTGATGTAAGAAAAGATCAAATTTGGTGAAGTCTTAGGCATTCGGGGTTCACATGTCCTGTTTCATGCTTTAAATTGCTCAACCGCCTCACAACAGGCTGAGCCTGTTTGACGGCCTGTGTTTAATAAGATGTCTTGAAGGGGCTCCCAACCTAATGTACTACCAACGGCTTTCGATCTTATTGATAGTTCCCTAAGCTTCCGTCTACCCTCTGTCACTAGAATAGACGTCCACTTAGAGGTGAAGTTTGGTGTTGAGGATTGTTTTCACATAGTCTCTCCCTATCTTCTTTCGAACGGCTAAGGAGTGAAGGCTGACTATTGTTGGTCTAGCTTACTTGGCTTCTCCTTTCGGTCCTTCACCAAGCTGCTACTGAATTAAAAATAAGCTACTCAATAATCAATCAAGAATCAGATTAAAAGTGGATTCATTCTCATTGACTGTGTCGCAACAGGCTGAGCCATTGCGGAGCCTGTGGCTGGGCCTGTCGAGAATACAAAGCCAATTACACAGATCAGTTCTTGCAGGCACTCTCAATCTGTACTGAACCCATTTGTATTCACTCACAGGTTCCTCCCAAGGCTCTCACTCATCCTAATGCCTTTGCATCGGTCAAACCAAGGGGAATAAGATTGGTTGTTGGTGCTAATTCCTCAATTAATTCCTAACTTCTGTCGAAAGCAAGAAACTAAGGGATGGTTATGATTGCTCCAGTAACTATGGCTTTTTCTTTCGGTCCTTCACCTAGCTACCTATCATCATGCAAGGGTTTGGCCAGAACTCAAACATGTATCAGGTGTGCAACAACCAAAACAAGAAAAAAGGGTTTAGAGCATAAGATGAGCAATTTATTATAATGAAGCAAAAGACATGCTACACCCCTTCAACCTAAGAGGGGTTGTTTAATTCATGCTCAAAATTACAAAAACAAAGGGGGTAAAGGATAGCATGAATGTTTGGAACATTCTGGAGGTTAGGGATAACACGATTTCTGCCTAGAAAAGGGTGCAGAATCGTGTTTCCCCTTGAACCCTTTGTTCCAGAACTTTTGCAAGTTTTTTGGGTGTTTGATCGATGGGTTTTTGATGTCCAGTTCTTCCTTCCTTCTTCTTATTTATAGGCGTGGATCCTCTTCTTCTCTCTTCTCCCACTTGGTGGAAGATATGGGAGTTGGGCAAGTTGAGTTTCAGCTGTCCATCTTGCTCCTCGAGATAAGGTGCAGTGGGAGGTGTGCCGAGGCTGAATTCCTCAGATCTGCAGATTTTTGAAGACTTTTGGGGAGGATAATAGTTCTTTAATTGCAATATTCTATGGGTGTGATGATTATTCCCTTTTTCCCATGCCTAAAGTCTTCTGAAACATTCAGGTTATGATTGCAGAGTTGAAAGTTTTGCAAGTGGTGAGGCTCTGCAAGTGGCTGAGTTTAATATTCTTTTCCTCGCGTTTCTGGTCATCTGCAGATTTCACAGGCTCAGCCTGTACTGGGCCTGTGCCTAAGGCTGTGTGCAATCTCTTTCCATTTCTCTCAACAGTTGAATTTAGTTCTTCTTGACATTGATGTGGTGGCACGATGGCTTTGTGGATCAAGGTAGAGGTGGTGAAATCCAGGGATAACTTGTGATTGGAGGCGGATTCGTGGCTTTTCTCTGATTTTGCAATGAACAACAGGCCGAAATAGGCTCATGCTGTGCCAGAGGCTGTTTCATCGAATTCTCTAATAAAATCTCCAAATTTCTTAAAAATGTACCTGGAATCACAAATCATACAGTAAGGGATGGGATTTAAGGGAATATAATGAAATTACGCAAGGCAAGGCATATAATCATGGTAAATTGGGAGTGAATACATCTAAAATCATGCCTAAAAACCATGCACAATTTCATGAGTATCAAAATACCTCAAACTGAAGATTTTGCTCGTCCTCAAGCAATCAGAAGAGAAAAGAAGGCATGATGTTGAAAGGAAGTAAAGACAATTCCAATGCATCAGATTTTCATCAGGTTTCTTCCGTGTGGTGTCCCAATTTAGGCATCCTCTTATTCTTCTTTAAAACAGCATCGATTCTAATCAAATTCCTTGTCAGTATTTTTGTCATAAAAAATCACAGGAATAATTTCGCAACTGGCCTCCATTCCTTCTGTCATTCGAGTGATTCAGTTAAAGATTGAAATGCTAAAAACAATACCTCATATGCAGACCCATTACCTCTTGTCTCCACTAATGTGCATAAGTCATCAAGCTAGGATCACTAGGACTTATTCGTGTTGTATTGAGGCTGGGTGAGGGTTGTCAAAGAAAGATGGATGGTTTTTGCAAGGTTCAATGGCTTGTGAACTCGATTTTTTGTTTTTGTTTATGAACAGCATGAGACAGTGTAGAGGTTGTTTGGCCTTGTATATTCTACGGTCTTCACGCCATTCATTAACTGTGTCCCAATACTTCAGCCATTCTTGATGTAACCACTGACTCCAACAGATGGATTGGATTTATGTTCCTTGGTGGAGTATGATTTTCCAGATGTTGCCCTTGCCCTTCCTCCCTTTCTTTATTTTTATTTTTTTTCTTTTTTTCTTATTCCCATATGTTTTTCTTTTTTTTTCTTTTTCAAGGGAAGAGGAAGTACATGCATCAGGTGGTATTCTAATTTTTGTATTGGCTGAGTATGTATAGTTTCATTTTCCTAATCTTCATCGAACCTTGCTCACACGCTCACTGATGTTAGTACCCGGGCATGCAAACTTGACAATCAAAACGCAGCGGAAAGACCCGGTACTCATGGAGGATCCAAGTGAAGCTAACTAAACCGAATAACAATTTTTCGTACCTTGCTTGGTTGAGGTCTTTCACCCAATTGTAGTGTAAAATCAGCAAGAACCCGACAAGAAATCCGGCTCCTCTACGGTATCCACACAAACCGTTGATGACTACTAGCAACCGTCTCACGATCACTAACCCGAGCACTCCCGAACCGCAGTGCTAGCTGCAGAATTTTTGAGAGCTAGAAACTAGTGTTTATGTGTGCTTCTTTCTTTCTCAAAGAATGAAGTGTGTAATCTAAATTGTGTGTGAATGTTGTGTGTGTTGATAATCTGATTATCAAGCCCTATTTATATACATAATTAATGCATAGATTAATGAGACAATGGCCAACATCATCATGCATTAACCGGCATGATTATACTTTAAGCCTAATCATGTCTCCATGTCTTAATGCACCACTAAGCATTAATGGATGCTCCACTAAGCATTAATGGGATTACACATCATATGGCATTAATTTTGGTTCAATAATTCTGATAATTAGTGAACCAAATCAGCGAAAAACGACCCGGTCCAACCATGGTCCAACCAAGGTTCAACCATGGTCCACCCACCTGGTCGAACCACAGTCCAACCATGGTTCAACCACCAGCTCGAATCAATAGTTCTAAGTGTGTGACCCTGTAGGCACTTGTAACATTTGGCAATAATTGTAAAATCTCATTTTACAATTATAAACAATGAGCGGTGTCTAGCAACACATCATTGCAACCCAAACGACAAGATCAGTACTGATTCACTATGCCTCGGAAACATGTCATCGTCCTTTCGTCCCATTATCAAGATTAAACACGAGACATGGAAAACGTCAGTCTCGTATATGTTTATTCTTAGTTTCTTGATCCCCGAGTTAACTGTGTAAAACCGGGTACTCATGATATCACCATATCACATAATCCGAGCGTGGCCACGCATTTAACAGTTCAACTCTATCAAGAGGCCCATCTGATAATATACCCGTTATATGGGTTGGACGAATCCTATCTTGATCGATCAAAACCCACTACACATTATGTCATATACCCAATGATTACCCTTACGTCTACTCAGTTATGAGTGACTAGGAATAATATCAAAGTATACAACTCATATGTTGGGAACCTTGATGATCTCAGGTCTAAGGACAATACATATAAGAACCACTAATGACAATCATATAACGTTCCATGTAGGGTTCTTATGTGGGTCGGTCCAGTACACAAGTTCTCTAACTTGTGCCCGTATGTAGAATTCATATCTCATATAATTCTCAACATACGCTAGTCTTAATTTATTATTACAACCCATCCATAATAATAATGGACTAGGGACATTTAAGAATATAAAATATTCTAGGGTTATAAATATGTGCAAGCGTTTATCTCATCAACATATTTATTGGAATAACCTTAATGTATTTACATGACTATGTACAATCATCCAATGATTGACTTTTGGGCATATTACACTAACAATCTCCCACTTGCACTAAAGCCAATCATCCATGTATCTAATACCAATGGATGCAGTATGACCATCATGCCTCTGCTGTGAGAGTGGCTTAGTCAATGGATCTGCTACATTGTTCTCAGAAGAAACTTTGCACAGCCTAACATCGCCTCTATCAATGATCTCTATAATAAGACGATAGCATCGGAGTATATGTTTGGATCTCTGGTGGTATCTAGGTTCTTGAGCCTGTGCGGTTGTCCCATTGTTGTCACAATAGAGCTCAATCGGACTGTCAATACTAGGAACCTTCCCAATTTCAGTTACGAACTTTTTAATCCAAACAGCCTCTTTTGCCACATCTGAGGCGGCTATGTACTCAGCCTTAGTTGTAGAGTCGGCAACTGTCTCTTGCTTTGAACTCTTCCAGCATACAGCACCACCTCCAAGACAAAACACATAACCTGACTACGATCTAAAGTCATCCCTGTCAGTTTGGAAGCTAGCATCTGTGTAACCCTTTACAACAAGCTCATCAACGCTTCCATAAACAAGGAATGCATCCTTAGTCCTTCTCAAGTACTTAAGGATGTTCTTATCCGCTGTCCAGTGACTTTCACCGGGATCAGATTGGTATCTGCTTGTGACACTTAATGCATATGCGTCATCCGGTCGAGTACATAGCATGGCATACATGATAGATCCTATTGCTGATGCATAAGGAATCTTACTCATCCGCTCTCTCTCCTTAGATGTTGTAGGACACTGATTCTTTGAGAGAGATACGCCATGTGACATGGGCTAGAAACCTTTCTTGGAATCTTGCATGCTAAACCTTTTTAGCACCATGTCAATATATGTACTTTGACTTTAGCCTAAGAAGCCTTTTGGATCTATCTCTATAGATCTTTATACCTAGCACGTAGGCGGCTTCTCCCAAGTCCTTCATTGAGAAATTCTTTCCTAACCAAGTCTTTACAGACTGTAGTGTCGGTATATCATTCCCAATGAGTAGAATGTCGTCAACAAACAATAATAAGAAAATGATTGTGCTCCCACTAACCTTCTTGTAAACACATTGCTCATCTTCATTTTTAATGAAACCAAACTGTTTGATTACTTCGTCAAAACGAACATTCCAACTCCTAGAAGCTTGCTTTAATCCATGAATGGATTTTTGCAACTTGCATACCTTGTTAGCATTTTCTGGATTGACAAA
Source organism: Turnera subulata (assembly GCA_028386065.3). Lineage (NCBI taxonomy): Eukaryota > Viridiplantae > Streptophyta > Magnoliopsida > Malpighiales > Passifloraceae > Turnera > Turnera subulata. The sequence continues at coordinate 54,875 of JAKUCV010006427.1, forward strand.
ACCTTCAGGTTGTGTCATGTACACATCCTCCAAAAGATTTCCATTAAGGAAAGCAGTTTTGACATCCATTTGCCATATCTCATATTCATGGTATGCTGTTATAGCCAATAGAATCCGGATGGATTTAACCATGGCAACTGGTGAGAAAGTTTCATCATAGTCAATACCATGAGCCTGCTTGAAACCTTTTGCAACCAATCGCCCTTTAAAGGTAATCACATTACCATCCATGTCGGTCTTTCTCTTAAATACCCACTAGCACCCAATAGGTTTTACCCCTTCAGGTGGATCAACCAAGGTCCATACCTTATTTTCATACATGGATTCCATCTCCGAATTCATGGCTTCTAGCCACTTCTTAGAGTCTGGACCCGTAATAGCCTACTGATAGGAAGTGGGCTCATCCTCTTCTATGAGCATCACGTCTCCAGTATGAGTCATAAGAAATCCATACTTCTCAGGCTCATGCCTAATCCTATCAAACCTACGTAGTCCATGTGTTACAGGCACAGGTTTTTCACCCACAACATCTTGTGGTTCCTGTCCTTGTTCCATCTCAGCCTCTATACCTCGAACTTCTTCGAGTTCTATTTTTCTCCCACTGATCTTTCTAGAAATGAATTTTCTTTCTAGAAAAATAGCAGTACGAGCAACAAACACTTTGTGCTCTGCGGGATTATAGAAATAATATCCTTTAGTTTCCTTAGGATATCCAACAAAGAGGCACTTGACGGATTTAGGGACGAGTTTATCTGATGCTTCTCGTCTCACGAAAGCCTCACAATCCCAGATCCTCATAAAAGACAAATTGGGGCGCTTCCCTGTCCATATCTCATATGGTGTCTTTTCAACCGATTTATATGGAACACGGTTAAGTGTAAGGGCAGCACTTAATAATGCATGTCCCAAAAATGAAGAAGGAAGGTCAGCTTGACTCATCCTAGAACGAACCATGTCTAACAAAGTTCTATTCCTCCTTTCAGATACACCATTCCATTGAGTCGTACCTGGTGGAGTAAGTTGTGATACAATACCACATTGCTTTAGGTGATCAAGAAAATCTCGGTCTAAGTATTAACCTCCTCGATCAGATCGAAGCATTTTAATACTCTTGCCGAGTTGATTTTGTACTTCACTCTTGAATTCTTTGAACTTTTCAAAGGATTCTGACTTGTGTTTCACAAGATACACATAGCCATATCTACTGTAATCATCAGTACATGTAATGAAGTACTGAAAACCACCTATAGCCTGTGTTGACATAGGTCCACATACATCAGAATGTATAAGACCTAACAAGTCCGAAGCTCTTTCACCTTTACCAGCAAAAGGAGCCTTCGTCATTTTGCCTCATAAACATGACTCGCATGTCTCATATGATTCAAAATTCAATGAGTTTAAGAGTCCATCTTTATGGAGTTTAGAAATACGAGTCTCGTTTATATGGCCCAGTCAACAATGCCAGAGATAGGTTTCATTAGAATCGTTTAATCTAACCTTCTTCGTATTAATGTTATAGATTGGTGTTTCTAGGTTTAGAACGTACAAACCATTGCTCAAATATGCACCACCATAATAAATATCATTGAAATAAATAAAACAACAATTGTTCTTTATTACAAACGAAAAAACTTTCTTGTCCAAACAAGAGACAGAAATCAAATTCCTGCTTATAGTAGGTACATAATAGCAATCATCAAGTTCAAAAACCAAACCACTCGGTAATGATAGATGGTAAGTCCCTACGGCTAATGCAGCAACTCTTGCTCCATTTCCAACGTGCAGGTCTATCTCTCCCTTTGCTAATCTTCTACTCTTTCTCAGTTCCTGCACATTTACACAAATGAGAGAACCACATCTGGTATCTAATACTCATGATGTAGAGATAGAGATATTAGCTTCTATAACAAAAATACCTGAAGTGGTAGTCTTACTTCCCTTCTGTTTCTTCACCTCTTCAAGGTAAACAGGGCAGCTACGTTTCCAATGGCCAGGTTTGTTGCAATGGAAACATTGTCCTTCCTTTGCAATACCACCTTTGGGTTTCAGCACATGGGAACAAGAAGATGCACATGCACCAAATTTTTAGGCACATTTCTTCTTCTTGTAAAACTTGGCTTTACCCTTTCCTTTGCCTTTTCCAACCATTAAAATGTTGTTGGATTTGTTTGCCTTCATTTGTTGCTCAACTGTTCCTAACATGTTAAGCAACTCAGACAAGGATTTGTCAAGATGATTCATATTGAAATTCATGACAAATTGGCTGTAACTATCCGGCAACGATTGCAGGACTAGATCAACAGCTAACTCCTTTTGCAAAGAAAAACCTAGACCCTCAAGGTTCTCAATGTATCCAATCATTTTGAGCACATGAGGTCTCACCGGTGATGACTCAGCCATCTTGCATTGGAACAAAGCCTTAGAGGTCTCATACCTCTCATGCCTTGCTTGCTCTTCAAAGAGCATTTTCAGGTGTTCGATCATATCGAAAGCACCCAAGTTCTCATGTTGCTTCTGAAGCTCAGAGTCCATGTTAACAGGCATAAGGTATGCAACATCCAATGCATCATCAACATGCTTCTTGTAAGCATCTTTTTCTGCCCTAGGAGCATTAGGCGCCGGTTCATTTGGAACGGGCCCTTCAAGGACATACAACTTCTTTTCTTGTTTGAGGACTATCCTCAAATTGCGATGCCACTATAGGAAGTTATTCCCATTCAGCTTTTCCTTCTCAAAGACCGATCGCAGAGATTGTGTACTAGTGTTTTGTGCCATGATAACTCTACAACATTGATCAACTTACACAAATAAGAGTCATGTATTCATAAAATCACTTAATAAGGAATTTTATTAAATGATGCTCCTACTACATAAATCAAGATAATTATGAGTAGGCCAAGATCCATATTTCACTACAAGATAAGTCAGCTTTGGCTGATCACTTATATCATAGTTATTTAGGTAGACAACTCTTGTCAATTACATCTCATGTAACTCTTGGATAGTTGAGTGAACAACACTTGTTCTTGTCTAGCTCATAGACTTAGCTCAACTCCTTGCCTCTAATTCCTCAATCCTATTGTGATGACCTAGTTAAGTTCAACCCATAACAAGCAGTTCGGATATTACAATTATCCCGTCGCACCTTGCTAGGATAAGTATTGGCACCTTGCTTTGGCAAAATCTACCAAGTATTGATCTAAGCAATGATGAGTACTTATCATGGAAGGCAACACAAGAGGAACTTAATATTTGTATCAACATATTATTCCTATACACCATATGCATGTTCTTCATAAATCATATATTGATGTTTTGTGAAATTGGAAACCAAAAATACATAAGAATATCGTTGTCGTGAGAATCTGATTCTCCCAACTACTTGGCAGTGTTCAAGAACATCGATGTTTAACTTGTGATCAAAGACTGACTAGCTCCTCGATCTAGGAAATTTCTTGTGGTGAATAGTGCCTGTACAAGAAGTGAATTGAACTGATTCGATAATTCCCAGGAAAGATGGTGTAGCCGATCTTCTAAGACAGAATTATCATTCCAAGATAAATCCCCAGGAAAGACTCGAGGAACAAAGGTTCACTTAAAATCCAGCCTCCTAGACAGGACTCACTTGCACAGTGTATTAATTCACAACCTTGCACCTGACAAAGGACAACAATCGTACTAGAACGACAATCGATCTATACGAAAACCGACAATCGATTTTCCTAGTCGAACTCATTCGACTTACTGCCAAAAATACCTTGATTGATATCACATACCAATCAAGTACTTGTTGTCAAACACTTTTGACAAAGACAAACCTCAACATATATCACACATACAAAAACGAATTCAACATATCATGAACATGCTACATCACATACAGCATATCATATATATCAATATGAGCATATCATCCATATGCACAACAAATTCGGTTTAGCGTTTCACAAGAGGCTCCGCTACCACTATTAGTAACCCAGCATGCAAACTTGACAATCAAAATGCAGCGGAAAGACCCGGTACTCATGGAGGATACAAGTGAAGCTAACTAAACCGAATAACAATTTTTCGTACCTTGCTTGGTTGAGGTCTTTCACCCAACTGTAGTGTAGAATCAGCAAGAACCCGACAAGAAATCTGGCTCCTCTATGGTATCCACACGAACCGTTGATGACTGCTAGCAACCATCTCACGATCACTAACCCGAGCACTCCCGAACCGCAGTGCTAGCTGCAGAATGTTCGAGAGCTAGAAACTAGTGTTTATGTGTGCTTCTTTCTTTCTCAAAGAATGAAGTGTGTAATCTAAATTGTGTGTGAATGTTCTGTGTGCTGATAATATGATTATCAAGCCCTATTTATACACACAATTAATGCATAGATTAATGACACAATGGCCAAAATCATCATGCATTAACCATCATGATTGTACTTTAAGCCTAATCATGTCTCCACTATGTCTTAATGCTCCACTAAGCATTAATGGATGCTCCACTAAGCATTAATGGGATTACACATCATATGGCATTAATTTTGGTTCAATAATTCTGATAATTAGTGAACCAAATCAGCGCAAAACGACCCGGTCCAACCGTGGTCCAACCAAGGTTCCACCATGGTCCACCCACCTGGTCGGACCACAGTCCAACCATGGTTCAACCACAAGCTCGAATCAACAGTTCTAAGTGTGTGACCCTGTAGGCACTTGTAACGTTTGGCAATAATTGTAAAATCTCATTTTACAATTATAAACAATGAGCGGTGTCTAGCAACACATCAAGATGTCATCGTCCAAGATCAGTACTGATTCATTATGCCTCGGAAACATGTCATCGTCCTTTCGTCCCATTATCAAGATTAAACACGAGACATGGAAAACGTCAATCTCGTATATATTTAATCTTATTTTCTTGATCCCCGAGTTAACTGTGTAAAACCAGATACTCATGATATCACCATATCACGTAATCCGAGCATGGCCACGTATTTAGCAGTTCAACTCTATCAAGAGGCCCATCTGATAATATACCCGTTATATGGGTTGGACGAATCCCATCTTGATCGAGCAAAACCCACTACACATTACGTCATATACCCAATGATTACCCTTACGTCTACTCAGTTACGAGTGACTAGGAATAATATCAAAGTATACAACTCATATGTTGGGAACCTTGATGATCTCAGGTCTAAGGACAATACATATAAGAACCACTAATGACAATCATATAATGTTCCATGTAGGGTTCTTATGTGGGTCGATCCAGTCCACAAGTTCTCTAACTTGTGCCCGTATGTAGAATTCATAACTCATATAATTCTCAACATACGCTAGTCTTAATTTATTATTACAACCCATCCATAATAATAATCGACTAGGGACATTTAAGAATATAAAATATTCTAGGATTATAATTATGTGCAAGCGTTTATCTCATAAACATATTTATTGGAATAACCTTAATGTATTTACATGACTATGTACAATCATCCAATGATTGGCTTTTGGGCATATTACACTAACAATTGACAGGGTGAGGCAGTTTGAAGGAATTTGTGCCCATAGACACTGGTGGCCTCTGCTTATGGCTGCAAATGGTTGAGGGTGGACTGTGCAGGGTATTTGATTGAAATGAGGGCCATCATAATTGGCTCAAAGGAGTTGCAAGGGTTTGGTGAGTGGGGTGTGGGATGGTGTAGTCTGTAGGTGTGCCAAAAATAGCCTAGATCCTTTTCTTGCTTGTAGACTTTGCTTAAAATTTCACCTTGACAGAGATAGGGGCCTGTTCTAAGGCAAGCAGGCTGAGCCTGTTTGTTTAGAAAAATTCTTTAACTGGGTCCTTCTTTCGACAGAATTCATGGAATGCAGTTGCTTGATTATTCCTGTTCTGCTTGTTTTGGAAAAAAAATAAGACAGGTCATAAGAATAGGGAGTTGAGCAGAAATAAATAGAAAAAGAATGCATAAATATAGGAACAGGCTCACATTGGGAGAAACATAATAAAAATACACGACAATTGAAATTGCATTGAACATCGAAAAATTCACAGAGTCATAAAATTGCACCCTAAAATACCCCAAACTGAAAATTTACAGTGTCCTCACCGCAAAAACAAACCAAAAACAGAGTGCAATGCAATAACAAAGTCACATAAAGAAAAGAAACACACTACCGAAAATTAAAAGACAAAAGGGTTAGTCTAAGACACAATAACACAAAAATACCCCAAACTGAAAGTTAAGCTGTGTGTAGTGGGGTTGAGTTATCCTAAACTAGATTATCATGAGCTGCAGCGATGGGGAAATAAGGCGGAAGTTCGACACAGACTGAGCCTATGGTAAGGCTGTGGTGAGCCTGTGTAAGCATCAGAATACTCCTTTTTGCAAAATTATTGAAGCTAGCTATTATGAAAGGGTATAAAAGAACTTCCCTGACGAATTTCTGACTTGATGATTTCCTCCTCCATCGTTTTGCAATATGATATCTATGCATATCATATACTTATTTAGAGCATAAAATACCCCTTTGGCCAAGCATTTAGTTAAGAACATGCATGTTATTTAAAGTTTTAGCATGTTTTCCACTAGTTTTGCTTTCACTTATTAATTTGCATTTTTAGGTATCTTTTGTTGCAAAATGGTTTGATTTTGGAAGAATCGGAGTACTCTAAAGGATTCTGGAGATTTTGGAGCTAATTCGTGAAGATTTATCGACGATGAGTTTTCAACGATGTCACACCGTTGAAACTCGCGGACCAGAATCTAGAGCATTACAGTCCATGCGACAGAAGGATTACTTGTTGGCCAATTAATAAGTTGGCAGCGACTTTGCTGCTATTTCGAAGGAAACTTAATACACGTTTTGCTTCTCGTAAAAGAAAGGAGAACTCCTAGGATATTAATTCCCACTTTTTAGTTGTCTTGGCTAGAATCTAGGAATTTAAAAGTCTAGGGTTTTACTACAGTAAAAGGGTATCGCAGCAGCAAAAAAAAGGGGATTTTTCTGGAGCTGAAAGTCGACAGCAACAGCAAGGAAGAGAAGCTCTCTTGTCTATTTTTTTTTTTTCTCTATTTCGGTTTGTAAGATGAACAAATCCTCCATACTTGCTTTCTATTTTATTATGAACTAAATCCTCTTTTCTAGATCAAGAGGGATGTAGCTACTCAACTCTTTTTATAGTTTAATTATCCCCCCAGCAGTTTTCTTACTTGTGTTCTTGATTTGTTTATGTGTGCTTGATTCGAGTTTGAAGCTTGATCATCTTAAAACTTGTCTTAGGAATTAGACTAAGCACCGACAGGAGACGTTTAATTCTAGAAAATCATAAACAAACCCTAATCTTGGTGCTGAAAGGCATTAGGATTATTGTGGAATTAGTAACAACAAAAAGCATCATTGCTCTTAGGAATAGGTTTGATCCACAACAGTGGTAAGATTGACCTCTGAGACGAAATTATACCTCCAAAAGTCGATAATTTCACCCTAGGTTGTTACCCATCAAGAAAACGAAAAGAAAGCTGTAGATTTGTTAGCAAACAGTGTCGCCCCGTTCGCAGACACGGAACAGAGTCACCCAGTTAGCAGGATCTGGAGGATAATTAGGCATAAAAGGATAGAGTAGTGAATCCCGATTGATCTAGGCTTTCTATCATCTGATCTCTTCGTTTTATTTACAGCTTACCTCTGTTTATTTTAATATTTATCATAATCTCAAATCACAATCTCGAAATCGTTACTTCTTTTACTGTTTTCAGCCTAACGGAGTGAGTCTGTTGGTTGATTATTTTGCCTACTCTCTGTGGATACGACGTTGTGTGCTACCTCGATATGTGCGCTTGCAGATTTTACGCATCACAACACCTGATAACAAAACACACAAAGGAAAAAGAAAACAACAAACTGAAAGATAATAAAAAAAAAGCTTGAAAATTACCATACTTGGTTTTCCTGAGTGCATTCTTCTTTTATGTCTTTTAGCTGGACACTTCCCCATTGTACTAGTTGGGTGGTGGATTTTGGCGAGGTTGAATCTCCCAGAAAATGCCCATGGTAGGGTGATAAATTTTCAACCTTCTTCGATGGGCTATGAACGAGCTCACCCCGTCACCATCAATCTCCATTTCTCCATGAGGCAAACAATGAAGAATAGTAAATGGACCAGACCACTTGGATCGTCTTGTACCCTAGAAGAGGACTTGGTCTTCCTTCTTGAAAGCACGCTTGATGTTTTGACCATTGTGCCTTTTTGAAATTTTCTTCTTGTAAACTACAGTGTTCCCATTCATATCCAAAAGCACTTCATTCAACTCTAGAGGAAGAGGTTTTACCTCAATATTTAGTTCAAAATCAACAGCTCCAGTTTGGTTGATAGGTGGCTGCTGTTGAATAGGCTGGTGGACAGGCTGGGCCTATCGTATTGACTTAATATTGTCATCAACAGTGCGCACCTAGTAGCAGATGCCGAAGCTCGAAACTGACTTAGGGGCCCAGTGCATACTGAAATTTATCGTATTTTCTCCAACTCTCAGTGTCGCCCTTCCCTCCTCAACATCAATCAATGCCCTAGCCGTGGCGAGAAAAGGTCGTCCCAGAATGATAGGTGTGTGGACATCCAATCCTATTTCTATGACCACAAAATCAACAGGAATATAAAAGTCACCAACCTTTACGGGCACATCCTCTAATACTCCCACAGGATACATAAGTAAGTGGTCAACAAGTTGAATTGTCATCCTGATGGGCTTGATATCTCCAAGGTCTATGCCTTGAGTGAAGGATAGTGGTAACAGGCTGACACTAGCTCCTAGGTCACATAGGGCTCCTTCAATCTTCTTGTTCCCAATGTGATAAGGTATTATAAAGCTTCCTGGGTCTGAACATTTTGTGGGTGGTTGGTGTTGAATGAGAGCACTCCCCTGGGCTATCACGGCTACAGTCTCAATATCTTGAATAGTTTTCTTCTTTGTCAGGATATCCTTGAGAAACTTGGTATATGAAGGCATCTGTGAAACAACATCACTGAAAGGAACATTAACATATAGCTTACTTAACATTTCCTTGAACTTACAGAATTGTTTCTCCAGCTTGGATTTGTGGTATACTTCTGGGTATGGGAGAGGATGTTGGTATGGTAGAATAGTCTGAGGCTGCTTCTCAGTTCTTTTGGTGCTTACAGGCTCAAGCACTGGCTCAGTCTGTGGCTCAGTCTGTGCCTGCACTGTCTGTCCAGAACTGGATGCCGATGCTTGTTGCTCCCTAGCCTGAGGCGGTTTTAACACTGTGTCTCTCAACTTTTTCCCACTGTGAAGGATCACAGCGTGCAATGTTCAATCCTTCGATTCTTTATTAGTTTTCCTGGAAGAGCTTCTGGTTCACCAGTGGACATAGTGGCTTGTTGAGCAATTTGATTCTCTAGAATTTTGTTGTAGGACTTGAGTTGAGTAATCTTCTCGCTCATTTTATTCTGGTTCTCCAAGATAGAGTGCAGCATGCTCATCATTGCAGAGTTGTTACCTTGCTGTCCTCCTTGATTCTGCCATTGGTGCTGATGTTGTCCACCATGGTTTTGTCTCTGGTACTGGGGCTGTGGTGGATTTCTTTCTTCGTTTGGTGATCTCCAAGAGAAATTTGGATGATCTCTCCAAGCTGGGTCGTAAGTATTCCCATATTGATTCTGCGTTTGCTGGACATAATGGGCTTGCTCAGAATCGCATTCGGTAAAGAGTGGGCAACTGGATGTACCGTGAGGTCCTCCACAACTTTCACAGTCTGGGGCTCTGGCTGAGGCTGTTTTGACTTGAGTAGACCCTAGTTGCTTTCTGAGGGCTTCTATCTCTGCCTCAAGCTTAATTACTCTAACTACACCAATTATTCCAGAGGATTTGACTCCCCTGACTTGGATTTTCCTCTTGGACAACGCCTCCAAAATGGCGACTCCATCATTATAGTCTTTGTCCAAGAATGCACCATTGGCCATCTTGTCCAAGGTGTTCTGATCTTCATCACACAGGTCACAATAGAATTGTTCTAGTGGTACGGCCTCATCAATTCGGTGGTTTGGGCATCTTCTGAGTAGTTCCTTGAAACGCTCCCAAGCATCTCGAATTGATTCATCACAGTGTTGGGAGAAACCAATGAGCTGCTGCCTTAAACTTGCAGCTTTGCTTGAGGGATGGTACTCCTTTAAGAAAGCTCTGACTAGACTGTCCCAGTCAGTAAAATGGCCTGCTTCATGGTTGTTAAGCCATTCGAATGCTGCATCTCTGAGTGAGAATGGGAATACTCTCATGTATAGTTGCTCCTTGGTCATTCCTACTATGTTCATTGTACTGCACACCCGTAGGAAATTCTGCAAGTGCGAGTTTGGATCTTCAGAGGGGGTGCCTCCAAAGGTGCGCCTCTCCAACATGCTCAGCAAGTTGGTGCGGATATCATATGGAGCATCTACTTTTGGAATGGCTATACTGTTGTGGATGATGGTAGTTGGTGGTTGTAGGAGCTGGGACATGGGGATGTAGGGTCGAACAGGCTGAACCTGTTCAATGCCCTGGTGCGCTCCTTCGTTGGCTCTGTCTGCCATGGTTTGTTGCTTTTGTTTGCGAATCTGGCGGGTTGTCTTTTCGATATCCTGGTGGAAGATTAGAGCTGGTTGCTTGCTCCTAGTTTGGGACAGGCACCACTTGAAAACTTCAAACTGGAAAAAGAAAAGGGGTAAAATATTAAAAGCCTAATAAATCATAATAAAAGCAATAGAATCAAGCGCCAGTCCCCGGCAACCGCGCCAAAAACTTGATAGGGAGTTCTGCAAGTGCACAGGGTTGTTGTAGTACTATCAAGGTCGTATCCACAGGGACTGGGTTGAGTCTGTTAACTTCAATTAGACAAATTAGGCTAAGATAAATAAATAGAAGTGGAGTTGAGTAAATGCTAGTTGAAATATAAACAGAGCAACAAAATGAAGCAGCAGTAGTGTTGATGTAAGAAAAGATCAGATTTGGTGAAGTCTTAGGCATCTGGCGTTCACATGTCCTGTTTCATGCTTTAAATTGCTCAACAGCCTCACAACAGGTTGTGCCTGTTTGACGGCCTGTGTTTAATTAGATGTCTTGAAGGGGCTCCCAACCTAATGTACTACCAACTGCTTTCGATCTTATTGATAGTTCCCTAAGCTTCCGTCTACCCCCTGTCACTAGAATAGACGCCCACTTAGAGGTGAAGTTTGGTGTTGGGGCATGTTTTCCCACAGTCTCTCCCTATCTTCTTTCGAACGACTAAGGGGTGAAGGCTGACTATTGTTGGTCTAGCTTACTTGGCTTATCCTTTCGGTCCTTCACCAAGCTGCTACTAGATTAAAAATAAGCTACTCAATAATCAATCAAGAAACAGATTAAAAGTGGTGTCATTCTTATTGGTTGTGCCGCAACAGGCTGAGCCAGTGCTGAGCCTGTGGCTGGGTCTGTCGAGAATACAAAGTCAATTACACAGATCAGTTCTTGCAGGCGCTCTCAACCTATACTGAACCCATTAATTTTCACTCACAGGTTCCTTCCAAGGCTCTCACTCATCCTAATGCTTTCGCATCGGTCAAACCAAGGGGATTAAGATTGGGTGTCGGGGCTAATTCCTCAATTAATTCTTAACTTCTGTCAAAAGCTAGAAACTAAGGGATGGTTGTGGTTGCTCCAGTAACTATGGCTTCTCCTATCGGTCCTTCACCTAGCTACCTATCATCATGCAAGGGTTTGGCCAGAACTCAAACATATATCAGGTGTGCAACAACCAAAATAAGAAAAAAGGGTTTAGAGCATAAGATGAGCAATTTATTATAATGAAGAAAATGACATGCTACACCCCTTCAAGGATACCGTGATGTTTGGAACAATCTTGAGGTTAGGGATGACACGATTTATGCCCAGAAAAGGGTGCAGAATCGTGTTTCCCCTTGAACCCTTTGTTCTAGAACTTCTGAAAGTTTTATGGGTGTTTGATCGATGGGTTTTCGATGTCCAGTTCTTCCTTCCTTCTTCTTATTTATAGGCGTGGATCCTCTTTTTCTCTCTTCTCCCACTTGCTGGAAGGTATGGGAGTTGGGCAAGTTGAGTTTCAGCTGCCCATCTTGCCCCTCAAGATAAGGTGCAGTGGGAGGTGTGCCGAGGCTGAATTCTTCAGATCTGCAGATTTTTGAAAACTTTTGGGGAGGATAATAGTTCTTTAATTGCAATATTCTTTGGGTATGATGATTATCCCCTCTTTCCCATGCCTAAAATCTTCTAAAACGTTTAGGTTATAATTGCAGAGTTGAAAGCTTTGCAAGTGGTGAGGCTCTGCAAGTGGCTAAGTTTAATATTCTTTTCCTCGCATTTCTGGTCATCTGCAGATTTCACAGGCTCAACCTGTGCCTGAGGCTGTGTGCATTCTCTTTCCATTTCTCTCAACAGTTGAATTTAGTTCTTCTTAAGAATGATGTGGTGGCACGATGGCTTTGTGGATCAGGGCAAAGGTGGTGAAATCCATTGGATAACTTGTGATTGGAGGCGGATTCGTGGCTTTTCACTGATTTTGCAATGAACAACAGGCTCAAAACAGGCTCATGCTGTGCGAGAGGCTGTTTCATCAAATTCTCCAATAAATCTCCAAAATTCTTCAAAATGTACCTAGAATCACTATTCATACAGTAAGGGATGGGATTTATGGGAATATGATGAAATAATGCAAGGCAAGGCATATAATCATGGTAAATTGGGAGTGAATACATCTAAAATCATGCCTAAAAACCATGCACATTTCATGAGTATCATAGGTGCGGGCGGTCATCTCGGAATGACCGTCGGGCCTAAGCAGTCTTCCACCTATGTCCGCCTGGCCTGGCTGTCATCCGTAGGATGACCGCCGGCCATGGCGGTCATGCACACCCAGAAATGCGTTTTCTTCCCGATTTTCGCCCGTAATCTGATTCTACTCAGTTTTGGCCCAGATCTTTGGCCATTACCTTGATCATTAAGCTGTTCCACGCCCCTAGGCTACCCAGCACACTATAAATAGGACCCTCCTCTCACATTTTAGGGGACACACATTCTATTACATAAATACTCTTCATAAAGCTTGAAAGCTTGGAGAAACTCTATCTCTCCAAGCTTAAGAAATAGTTCCATAGGCAGTACTCTGGTATAATTTCGTGGGTAGCATCATCCATTGAGGGCAGCAAAGGGGAAAATCAAGAAGAACTCCAAGATTGAGTTGAGGAGTGGGAGGAAATTGTATGGGAGGCACAACCCAAACCAAGGAGCTAAAGAAGGGCTACAAGTGTTAATCCTAATCCTTTTTTGTCTGACCAATTATTGTTGAGATGTTGATGTTGATGATGATGTGATTGTTGTGATGCCATGTCAAGAACTACGTGGGCTTTGAACCCGGTCGCCGGGGTACGTAGATGGTTTCTAGTGGTGGAAACTCAAGCCCAATCTTCTTCTTCTCCCCTTTCTTTTTAATATTCAGTTATTATGTGTTTTGTTGCTCACACTTGCACACTTGCACAAGGCATACAAAATCCTCTAATTGCACAAAGTTTCGCCCCAACATGGATGGGTGCCTAACACCTTCCCATCCATGACGAATCCCCGGGTCCAGCATATTTGGTTCGCTATCCAGTAGCCTAAATGGAGTCACCTAAAGGGTTTTTCCCAAGTTTTTGTCCCTTAATAAAATTTGGGTGGCGACTCCAAAGATGTTAGATGATGGTTATGAAGAAGGTGTAAGGGAAAGGTGAATAGGCCCAAGTGATTTTAGGTTGGGTATTCACACCTCGGGAGTTCTTTTGTCCCTTTTGTATACCTCAGGTTTAGAATTTTGTCCCTTTTCTGTCCATCTGCCCGGGTCCATTTGACACATGTCAAATTTTTATTGGAATGCGTGGTTAAAAAGTTAGACCCGCCTTTTCCCCAGATTTTTTTTTCCAAAAATTTTATCCAATTTTTAAATTAAAATACCGATTGGTTGACCCGATTTTATTCCCGGTTTGCCCAATACGCTCTAGGTTAGAAACAAAAACCACCCCAAACGATTTAACTTCTAAATTTATTCCGTTTTTTTCCTCTTTTTATTTTTTTCTTCTTCTTCTTCTTCCTCCCGAGTCCACTCACCTGCGCTTCCCCACACTTCTCCTTTTCCATTTTCTCTCAATTAGCCTAATCTCTTCCTTTAATCATCTCTCAACTCTCTTCCTTTCCCCTCTATTTCTACTCACATATTTTACCATCATCATCACCCTCCATCTCTACTCACATATTAAAGGAAGAGATTAGGCTAATTGAGAGATAATGGCAAAGGAGAAGTGAGGGGAAGCGTAGGTGAGTGGACTAGGGAGGAAGAAGAATAGGAAATAAAAAGAGGAAAAAAAAGGGAATAAAATAAGGAGTTAAATTAATTGGGGTGTTTTTTTTCCCATCTTAGACCGTGTTGGGCAAACTGGGAATAAAATTGGGTCAACCAACTGGTATTTCAATTTAAAAATCGGATATTAATTTTTAGAAATTAAAAGTTTTGAACAAAAGTGGGTTACACTTTTTAACCATGCGGTCTAATAAAATTCCGACATGTGTCAGGTGGACCTGGGCAGATGGCCAAGTCATCGTCCGGGCTGCCCGAGGTACAATAAAATTCTAAACCCTAGGGTATACAAAAGGCACAAAAAACTCCCGGGTATACAGACAGGACAAATGCAAAACTCAGGGGTTCAAATAGGTGCCTGACCCATGAATCTTCAGGGGTGTAACGGACCCTTTTTATAGATGAGTATGGGGGAAAGCAGCTACAACGGATCTTTGTACTCATAGTTGACTTCAGTTTATTAAAGCTTCAGTTTGGTACCGTTGTGCTATGTCAACTCCTTGGTTGCAAAAAATTACCAAATCTGGAAAGTTTGGACCACCATTTTGAGTTCAGTAGGAGTTTGGTGGGAAAGTCTTCTGCACTTCTATAATGTCTTCCCTCTTACTTGTTCATCAGTTCAGACCTTGGAAGTGGGTTTTAATTGCTTGGAGGACCACACGCAACTTGCACAAAAAATTAAAAGTGACAGCCCGCAGATATGGTTGCAACAAAAACCATCTTGCATGTTTCTGAGATATTATCAACACTCAAATTTTACCCACGAATTTCCCATAAAATTAGATTTTAAATATGTTTGTTTCCCATAAAATTAGATTTTAAATATGTTTGAACTTAGGGTTGATGAGACGATTTGATCCTAGGAGTAAGGCTTGTCAAGAATCTATTCTAGTGGAAATAATACATTTTGGTAATTTGAGCCTTTGTATATTGGTATGCTAGGATTGATGAGATGAGTTAATCTTAGAGTAAAATATATAATAAGGTTTATTTACACTGAAATGTGTTTATTTCATTACTTGGGCGTTTTATCTATCTTTAATACAATTTTAATGAGAAGATTTATCTTTGGGTTGAGGATGGGTTTAAGGGCCCAAATTAATGAATTCTCTAGAGTTTAATTAGCCCACTAACACATAGGAAGAGTGACTGTCTTTCTGTGAGAGAAGTCTTGAAGTGAGTCATCTTCAAGCAAGTAAGTAGAGTTTCGTGTGACTCGAGCTCTAAGTTTGTAAACGGTTTGTTAAGCACCCGGAAGCTTAACTTAGGTAGTGAAATCTTTGAGAGAGTCTCTCGGAGGACTGGATTAGCCACACAAGTTGTGTGTGTGAACCAGTATAAATTTTGGTGTGTCCTTATTCTTTGAATTCCACATTAATTTCCTGCAAGTTTTTAGTTTCATCCAGAAAAATGTTATTCACCCCCCTCTAGCGTAGGGAACCTGTTCTAACAGATTGCACATAATCTCTTAAACCCTTTATGTCCCTACTGGAGTCGCCAATGGTGAGTACCCGACACAAAATTCATTGGGCGTACTCACCACCTTCTTCTTAGCCGTCATCCACATCTTTGGAGTCCCCACCTAAATTTTATTGCAGGGCAAAATTCGGGGAAAAACCTTTCTTAGGCAACCAATGACTCTTTTAGGCAACCGATTTAACGAACCAAAGATGTGGACCCAAGGGTTTGTCATAGATGGGAAGGTGTTAGGCACCCATCCATGTTGAGGCAAGATCATGTGCAATTAAAGATCAACATATGCCATATGCACGAACAAACAACAAAAACATAACTGAAATTAAAGATCAAAGCAGGAAAATAAAATAAAATTGAGCTTGAGTTTCAAACCATTAGAAACTGCCTACGTACCCCCTATTGTGAAAACCCTAATTTGACCCACTAATATTCCGTTGACTTGAATTATGAACATATTCATGACTATGGATTAATGAGATGATTTAATCCCGAGTTTGTGTATTTTTGTAATTTCACTCAGTGGAGTCTTAATATTTTATTATTTTGGTATTTTTTAATATATTCGATTCGGAATTATTGAGATGATTTAATTCTGATTTAAATGTATTCAAAGTTTAACTATAATAAAACATGGTTGTTTTATTGATTTAGGCTTTTATTTTATTTTTGGATCCTTTTGAGATGATTTTGGGTTTGAAATAAATTTAGAGTCTGGACCAATGGAACATGGACCCTCCAGCATTGTTAGCCCATCAAAAACACTGAACTTAGAGGCCTTTTAATCTGAATTTTCATCCAGAATTCAAATTGAATTATTTCTTTATCTGTTTTTTATATTTATGGTATTTAGAGTGGAGTGGGGAGAAAGTAAGGAAAAATAGGAAAAGGGTAGGGGTAAGCTACAAGTTAGGAGGTTTTCTGGAGCTTAAAACAGGCAAAATTCTGATTAGGAAGGGCGTGGGAATCAAATTGAACTGGAATAATGAGGATCAAAACTGGAAAGGAAAGAACTAACCTGGAAACAGGTGCTGGCCAACATGGCGACATGAGCGCTAGCTCCTGGCGGGCTTAGAGGGATGATTGCCAGCACCTGGCGGTCGTCGCAACATGACCGCTGATGCCTAGTAGACATTGCTCCCAGTTTTGGCAGTTTTCCGAATTTTTCCTGTTTACTTGATTCTGAGTATCTACTGTTGGATTTAAGGGTTCAATCCTGACCCTTAAATCAACATCATGTCCAGACCTCCTGGACGCTATAAATAGCACCCCCATTCACCCTCAAAATTCACACAATTTCTCTCTTTCCCCTCTATACACACATAAGCTAGGTGTTTGGAATAATTCCCTAATTCCAAGCTTAGGAACCCTTATAAGGGTTGACAATCTGGAGGAATTTTGTGGAGAGGAGTAGTAGCAAGGTAGCAGCAAGAGGAGAGCAAAAGAAGGAGAAGAAGAGGAAGATTGAAGCCAACTTGTGGAGAAGAAGAGGAGGAACCCGAGTGGAGAATTCCTGTGTAGGCAGTCTCGGAAAAATCATCATATCTGGAGCTCTATATGTCAGATTGTTGTGTTCTTACAGTCTCTGGAAAGCAAAGAAGCAGCTCTACAAGTTTTCTGTTGGTGCCAGAGACCAGTTCGGCCTCTTTCTACCTCAAATTACCTGGTGAATTTCTGTCAAAATTCTGCTTAGGAGTAGTAAGCAAGTAGGAGCAAGAGGAGGGCCTCAAGAGGTAACTCGTTCTAAAATTTCTTGATTGATTGTTGCTGTGACAAGATGATGTTGTCATTGTATGTGATACATGTTAAGAACTACATGAGCTTTGAACCCATTACCAGCGGGTACGTAGGCAGTTTCTAGTGGTGGAAATACAAGCTCAATATTTATTTATTTTGTGTTTTGTCCTCGTTTTGTTTTTTTTTTTTTGTTATTTGTGTTGATGTGCATGGCATACACTAATCTCTAATTTCACATGATCTCGCCCCAACTTGGATGGGTGCCTCACACCTTATCATCCATGACAAACCCCCGAGTCCACATCTTTGGTTCGCCTATTGGTTGCCATATGGAGTTATCGGTTGCCTCAAGACAGTTTTTCCCTGAATTTTGCCCTCTAATAAAATTCGGGTCGCGACTCCAAAGATGTGGATGATGGTTAAGAAGAAGGTGGTGAGTAGGTCCAATGAATTTTGGACCGGGTACTCACACCTATCATGGGTTCAATGCTCACGTAGTTCTTAACTTGCATCACATATTATCACATCATCAGCATTATCACGTCACAGGAGCAATCAATCAAGAGAATTAGAACGAGTTACCTCTTGAATCCCTCCTCTTGCTCCTACTTGCTTACCACTCCTTAGCAGAATTTTAGCAGAACTTCAACGGGTAATTCGACGTGGAAAGAGGCCGAACTGGTGTCTAGTGTCAACAACAAAGTTGCAGGTCTACTTCTCAGCTTTCTAGGGACTCCAAGGATGCAGCAAACCGACGTCTATAGCTCCAGACGATTCTTCTATGACCGCCTCCTTCTTTTTCTTTTCTTAATCTCCTCTCGCTACTGCCTTCTTGCTACTCCTCTCCACGAAATTCCACCAGAATTTCAGCCCTTAAAAGGGTTCTTAAGCTTGGAATTAGAGAATTATTCCAAGCACCTAAGCTTATGTGTGTATAGAGGGGGAAGAGAGAAATTGTGTGTGAATGAGGGTGAATGGGGGGTCCAATTTATAGCGTTCAAGGGGTCTGGACGTGCTGTTGATCTAAATTTCAGGATTGAATCCCTAGATCCAACGGTATTTCCCAGAATCAAGAGAACAGGAAAAATCCGAAAAACTGCCAAAACCGGGAGCGATGTCCGCCAAGCGCCGGCGGTCCTCTCGCGACGATCGCCAGGTGCTGACAGTCATCTCTCGAAGCCTACCAGGTGCTGGCGGTCATGTCGCCATGTCCGCCAGCACCTGTTTTCAAATTCGTTTTTTCCTTTCCGGTTTTGATCCCCATTATTTCGGTCCAACTTGATTTCTACGTCCTTCCTAATTGGTTTTTAGCCTGTTTTAAGCTCCAAAAAACCTCCTAACTTATAGCCTACCCCTACCCTTTTCCTATTTTTCCTTACTTTTTCCCCACTCCACTTCATATACCATAAATACGTAAAACACTAAAGGAAGACAATTTATCCCGAATTTTGACAAAAATTAGGGTTAATAGGCTGTTGAATCCTGTGTTTTTAATGGGCTTGAGTTGCTGGAGGATCCATATTTCATTGGTCTAGGCTCCTAATTTAATTTAGACCTAAAATCATCTCAAATGGGTCCAAAAATAAAACAAAAGCCTAAAATAATAAAATGTCGAATCATAAACAAAAATTCCAAAAATAATAAAAATATTAATAATTCACCAAATTAAATTACAAACATATTTCATCTTAGAATCAAATCATCACATTAATCCACAGACAAAAACACATTTAAAATTCAATAAAATGAAATATTAGTGGGTGAAATTTGGGGTGTTCACACTATTATGTTTTCTCTCTTTTCAAATCTAATAAGAGCCTTTTTCATTCTAAGAGTTAACTCTCCCTTTTTCAGATCCGATAAGAGTTAACTCTCCCTTTTCCTTTTCTCCCCATGTTTAATTTTTGAAGATTGGAGGAGAAAGTTCTTTGAAAAGAAAAAAGTGATCCAACAAAATCTAGATATAACCGGAGCATGCAGACCAAACACCAGCTAAGGGAGGAGATCTGTCCCACTCTGTCTAGATGCATCTCGGGCAATTGCCGGACACGACTTGTTTCTCTTCTACAACCTACTGTGAATAGTGCCATAAGTCAATATCAATCACATTCCTCTTAGGTGTGACAATACTAGTGCCATAAGACTAACTAAGAATCCAATTCTATACTCAAGGACTAAACATATTGATATTAGACATCACTTCATTAGGGATTATGTTCTCAAGGGAGATGTAGCTATTGAATTTGTTGACATAAAATTTCAACTAGCCAATATTTTCACAAAACCCATAGAGAATGAGTCATTCTTCCGAATTCGAAATGAACTAGGAATACTTGACTCAACATTGATTTAATTTGTGTATTTTTTGTATCGTTTTACTGTATTGATCATTTACTGACTTAAGCATCGCAGTGTCTTCTAAGTTGTCTTGCAGGTACCCAAAAGAAAGGGGGAATAAAACTTGCAGGAACAAGCAACATCGATGCTGGTCACCAAAAAACATCGATGTTTGATCAATTCAGCTTGTGCCAAAATTAGGCCAGAGACTGAAAACATCGATGTTGTCCTCGAAACATCGATGTTCTTTGGCCTTCAGCAGATATCAAATTCCACCAGTAGCTGAAAACAACGATGTTGAGGAGCCAACATTGATGTTCCATCTAGTGCACACTCAAGTCCTTGCCAGAATGCACAAAACATCGATGCGTCCTATCAAAACATCGATGTTCAGTAAGTAATTCACTTTTCCAGTATTTTGAAACATCGATGTTCAGAGCCAAGACATCGATGTTCAGCTGTTGCATCTTCTACAAATTATTTTTGTCCAGAAATTTGAAACATCGATGTTTCACTTATGAACATCGATGTTTACCCGATGTTTTTGATATAGCCGTTGGAGAATAAAACATCGATGTTTCCTTTCCCAACATCGATGTTTGACTGTTAATTTTAAAAAATATAGCCATTGGAGAACATCAAACATCGATGTTTCCAGACAAAACATCGATGTCTAGTCGTTGTTTTTCAAAAAATATAGCCGTTGGAGCCTGTTTTCAGCACTCCAACAGCTATATTATGGCTCCCCTATATATATTGATGCCTCCTTCTCTCTTTTAAACACTCTCTACTGTTCACTCACACTACTCTTCCTCTCTAAAATCATTCTCCTACTCATCTTTCTCAAAGTATGGCAAGTGGAAAGAAGCCCTCCAAAGGCAAATCTCCCATGAAGGAGCAACAATCCAAGAAAAGAGGAGGCTCTTCAAGCTCAGCTCCTCAATTTTCTGTGGAAGGCACCTCTATTTGGTTCTCTACAAGAGCCGAGCTAAATAACTTCCAGAGTTTCTTCTCCAACCGCTCCATTGCACCTCCTCGGTTCCTTCCAGCGATTTACCCGAGAGAGACGAAATACACACAGCTTGAACCACATATTCGAGCATCGGGTTTGTGGGAGTTTGTGACCATAACTAACCCTCAATACAGTGCAGACTTCACCCGAGCCTTCTACTCCACTCTCCGACGAGATGGTGATTCCTTGTCCGCTAATGTAAATGGAGTGTCTATCTCATTGACATTGGAGGAATTTGGGACACTTGTTGTTCTGCCATTTCAGGGTGAGGACATTGCATCAAATGGAGGTGATCAATGGCTCACGACACTTGAAGCCCCGTTTCTAAATGAACTAGGCTTCACAACCATTGTCTAACACAGTTCCGGAAGGCCCACAATACACTCCATCAACCCGGAGTACCGTGTCATTTTCTACCTCCTCACCTGGGTGATTAAGCTAAGAGCCGGGAATCACACCCTCATCTCCATCGAAGATATGAAAGTGCTTCATGCCATCATTCACCACGCACAAATCAATTGGGCACGATTCGTGTTTATGCACATGTATGACTATGCATCCGCATCCACTACCATACCCTTTCTTGGTGTTGCAAATTTTGCTAAATGCAGGTGTTGATGCCCGGGTAGGCGCACAGGTCCCTCACTCCAAAATATGGGCAATTAGTGACGCCACATTTAGAACCGGAAAAACCGAGGAAGCACCAAGGGATGCCCAAGCAGAAAGTTCCGGAGCAGCCAGCTCTCGCCGCTGAATCTCTGGAGCCACACTTGATTCCATCGTGGCTTCCATCCACAACCTTCGATTGAGCATCACCGAAATGGGCCAAACAATCCAGAGGATTGACACGGAAGTACAAAGACAAGGTCACTCCCTTAGGTCTTACTTTGTCCGTGTCAACTATGAGCCTCCACCATATCACACCACACTCCATGGCTATAACTTTGAAGATGAAGGTGATGATGATGATGAAGATTTTGATGAAAATGAGGAAGGTGATCCAATGGATGTGGAGGGTAATGGAGAGGAAGAAGCTGCAACTGATGATGAAGAAGAGGAAGAAGAAATTGTCGGCCAGCAACACGATGATGATGATGATGGGAGCACAAGCCTCTCTTTCTAAACTCTTATCTCATGTTATCTCTTTTATGTCTCTTCAATTGGAATAAATAGTTTGTCTTGTTCAATTTCTTTTCGCTAATGCCAAAAGGGGGAAGATAAGTAGAAGTGTACGCAAGATTAAAATTAAAAAAAAAAAGAGAGAGTATATGCATCAAGTTTGGGGGAATCGTAGTTTGAAGAACATAGGTCCATAAAACTTGGCATATACTAATTCCTCATTTTAAACTCATAAATTTGGCATATACTCCTACTTGTTTGTCATTATCAAAAAGGGAGAAATTGTTAGAACTAATGCCTCCTTTTCTCATATAGGTTTTGATATTGACAAACTTAAAGCAAAAAGAAACAAATCAAGAGCAAAGAGCACAAGAATTGAAGTGACAAGCAAGAAGTGTTAGGAACAAAATTGTACAAGGTTAAACACTCAATTCATCCAAGTTATTGGCTCAAAAAACAAATCAATTTTTGTCATGCATCAAAAAGCATCCTTTCAACCATAAAAATAAGTTTTAAGCAATGAACATCGATGTTCATATTTTCAATATCGATGTTCCTACCTTCAAACAATTTTCCAAAAATGGCAGTAGCTAAGAACATCGATGTTGGAGTCCCAAACATCGATGTTCTTGTGATCGTTACACTTAAAATATTTTATAGCATCAAAACATCAATGTTCTACTTTGAGACATCGATGTTCTTTCAATTGTGTTTTCAAATTAGTTCGGCAGAGCTTCAGAACATCGATCTCCAGTGATAAACATCGATGTTCCAACAGCAAACATCGATGTTCATATGAAGATAGCTTTTAAAGTGTTTCGGCATTGTTCCAAAACATCGATGTTCCCTTGGTAAACATCGATGTTTTAGTGACCGTTGGGCCAATAATTCAAATTTATTGGCTAAACATCGATGTTCTGATTCTAAACATCGATGTTTTGCCGTTATGATCAGAAACCTTTTTCAACTCCCCATGCTATTTTGTTTAAAGATGTTTTGGATTGATTCCCAAACAGTCATACATGTTTTCAGACCTATAAGTAGAGTTATTACACCTCTGTTTAAGGCGGATCAACTCTCTACATTTTAAGCATTCATTGTCATACATACATTCCATACATTCACCTCTGTTTAAGGAGGATTGAGAGTTGCCTTTATAGAGCTTATCTTGTTTACTCATATCCACTCTTTGAGAGAGTTTTTGCTTTGAGTGATCTTAAGTGTTGTCATTCACTTTAAGGGAGGATTGTTCCCTTGTAGCAAATTCATAGGAAGAGTGTCTTTCCTTCTGTGAGAGAAGTCTTGAAGTGAGGTATCTTCAAGCAAGTGATTAGAGGTTCGTGTGAATCGAACTTTAGAATTGTAAACGGTTTGTTAAGCACCCGGAAGCTTAACTTAGATAGTGAAATCTTCGAGAGAGTCTCTCGGAGGACTTGATTAGCCACACAAGTTGTGTGTGTGAACCAGTATAAAAATTCGGTGTGTCCTCCATTCTTTCAATTCCGCATTTATTTCCTGCAAGTTTTTGATTTCGTCCGAAAAATGCTATTCACCCCCCCTCTTGCGTAGGGCACCTACTCTACCATCTTCTTCTTTCTGCAAATGTAGAAGACACATGCTAGGCCTATAAGAACAATTGTTGCAGATAACACAGAGCCCATTACAATCCCCAATTGTTTCTTTGAGTTGGACGTGGCTATATTGGCCGCAATACCAGCATTATCTAGTCATAAAGACGAAAAGTAAAGTGGTTAGACAATGTCGGTCGATTGCTCATCAAAACCACACATTGGTAAAATATCAAATATTTGTTTCCCATCTTTCTATTGGCTTTAAAATTTAAGTAACTTGGCTGTCATTGAGAGAATCATTTTACCAGGTACGTAACAGGAGCAATATAAACAAGACCAAATTTAAGAAATTCTGTTATTAGTAGTACACTAGTGTTTTGATCTGAATTGAAACAATAAATTTAGGGGAAAAGGTCAAGGAAATACATTAGGCAAACCGATTCTTGAAAACCTCACAGCCAGAATTAATCTACCATGGCAACACAAACAACACAACCCTTGCACCCGAGTCCGCCATTAACAAACACCAGCAACACAAACAAGAAAACCCGCTTAAACTCCACGCAAATCGAAATGGAAAAAAGAGAGATGATGCGAAGGAAGAGATGACAAGAAAGAGAGAGGAGTCAGCGGTGTAACTTACCAAGCGACGGTGGCGCAGCTCCCTACACATGTCCGTTGAGTTCTCTCGGATCCTCCTCCTTGTGTTCTTCATAGGTCGCGACACGAAGAGGAGAAGAGGAGAGCATGGAAGAGAGAGGTAAAGGAAGGAGCAGCGGTGGTTCTTTGGGCGATGGTGTGAACACCCAAATTTGACCCACAAATATTCTTCTAAGTTGGATTTTGAACATGCTTGAACCTTAGGATTAATGTGATGATTTAGTCTGGGATTAGGGCATGGCAAGAATTTAATTTAGTAGAATAAATATGTTTTGGTAAATTTAATCTTTATATGTTTGAACTCTAGGATTAATGAGATGATTTAATCTTGGGAAAAAAAATATGTTAAGGTCTAATGCCCTAAAATATATTTTATTTCATTGCTTGGGCTCTCTTATTTAATTTCAACCCAATTATGTTGAGATGATTTATTTTTGCGTTAGGAGTGAATCTAGAAGTCCAAGTTAATGAAATATGATTTTTTTTGAGTTGAATAGCCTATAAACACAATATTTGCAGACCAATTTTAGCTATGATTTTAGAGAAAAATCAGAGTTAAATCATCTTTTAATAGTAAATGTGTTTTTGGTATGATTTGTGCATAAAATAGGGAATCAATGTGTAATCAATCAATTAGGAGATGATTAGGAGGAGTACTAATCAAGAAAAGAGGTGATTCTGGGTTAATTGGGGGTTCATCACGCGGTTGAATCAAATCAGGGAGGAATTAAGGGAAACTGGGAGCAAAAAAGGAGAGAACGGGGGAACACGGGTGTGCCGGGCGGTCATGGCGGGATGACCGTCGGGTCCGGGCGGCCATCCACTAATGACCGTCAGGCCTGGCGGCCATCCAACCAATGACCGCCGGCCATGGCGGTCATGATGCCCAGAAATCCGATTTTTCCCCAATTTTCGCCCCTAATTTGATTCTACACAGTTTTGGCCCAGATTTTTGGCTGAGATCTTGGTCATTAAGCAGGTCCACGCCCCTACACTCCTCAAAACACTATAAATCGTAACCTCCCAATCACATTTCAAGGGATCAATCTCTCATTACACACACCCCACAAGCTTTGTTGCTTGGAAAAACTTTACTTCTCCAAGCCTAGAAATCTCATTATAGGCAGAAACTCTGGAGGAAATTCATGGTCATATCAACAAGGAGGCAACAATGGTAGACCAAGAGGAAATCAGCAATTGAGCTAGGGAGTGGGAAGAAAGTTGGTGCACAATTCAACCCAATCCAAGGAGCTAGAGGAGGACTGCAAGAGGTAACACTAAACCCCTTTTGTGTTTACTATTTGTTGAGAATTTGATGATGGTATTGATGATGTGAGTGCTGTGATGCCATGAACAAGAACTACGTAGGGTTTGAACCCGGTCGCGGGGTACGTAGGAGACCACAAGCCCAATTATTTTATTTTTCCCTTTTGTTCCAATTTCAATTTTATTCCTATGTGATTTGTTTTTCACACTATGCACACACTTGCACAAGGCATACTCATGTTCTTCAATTGTACAAAGTTTTGCCCCAACACGGATGGGTTCCTAACACCTTCCCATCCGTAACGAACCCTTGGGTCCAATTTCTTTGGTTTGTTAACCGGTTGCTAAAATGGAGTCTTTGGGATTCAAGGAAAGGCTTTTCCCGAATTTTGTCCTATAATAGAATTTGGGTAGCGACTCCAAAGATAATGGGTGTTGGTTAAGAAGAAGGTGTAAAGGGAAAGGTGAGGAGACCCAAGTGATTTTGGGTCAGGTTCTCACAGCTGGCGACTCCACTAGATTCTGAGGGTTTAAGCAACTTTGTTCAATCGTTGGATTTTGTATGCCTTTCTACGTGTGATCATAAGTGCCTTGCATTCATGAAAATATATGTGAAGCCTCTACCATAAGAGGGCGATGGAATCCAAGTCCTCTACATGGTTTCCTTAAGCGATAGTGGCTTGAGTGAACCCGTTTCTCGATGCTTAGCAATGATGGGGATTAATGGGTCTTGGACCTCACGCGATATATATTATCACATGTGAGTAGGTCAACCTATTCCCTAGCGGCTATCTTTAGCCCCTAACTAGCTGCATACTCTCAACATCTCATGCATAATGAATCAATAAGTGGTACGTGCATTTGGGTGATTATTGTTGTGAATTCAAGTATATGTAAATAGAGTGCCCCTTTTGTTTCTACATACCTAAGAGAAACCAACAAGAGGTGTGTGTGTCAAGAAGCCTCTTGAGTACCAAGAACCCTGACACTTGCGATCCAAATACTAGGATAAAATGAGTGAGGAAGACGGTACTAAGACGAATGTGACTGAGGAATCTCTGGACCTGCTGAAAGATCCGTATGTCAGGGATGCACTAACGGCTTTAAAGAATGGGAGGATGGCACCCTCTGGGAGTGATGGGGGGCATAGCTCGAAACTCGGCAGTGAGAACAATGTGGTGATAGTTCAAGATGATGATTTAGTGGAGCAAGAACCAAAGGAGGATAGGGAGCAGCTTAGAAGGGTAGAAGAGTTATTGAAGGCCATGAAGTGAAAAGAGGATGACTGGAACTTAGATCGCTTATCTTTGTTCCCCGAAGCCCGTCTACCTGAGAAGTTCAAGATGCCAGAGATCAAGAAGTTCAATGGAATGGGATGTCCTACGACCCAATTAAAAATCTATGTGAGGATGTTGCAGCCTATGAGGATCGGGCCTGAATTGATGACCTAGTTGTTTCAAAGGACTTTGCTGGGAGCAGCCCTGAGATGGTTCATGACTTTAGATGAGAGCAAAGTAAGCAAATGGGATGACATCTTTAGGGAGTTCTTGAAACAATACAGCTACAACACTGAAGTGGATATGACCAAAAGGGATCTCGAGACGACAAAACAAGAAGCCCAGGAAACTTTTTCTGCTTACATTTTGAGGTGGCGTGACAAGGCGTCCTTGATGGTAAATAGACCCACTGAAGAGAATCAAGTGTAAATGGTAATCAAGAATCTCCAGTAGGTTTATTACGACCGCATGGTTGGCAATTATTATGCCAATTTCAAGGCACTTATTGGGGCGGGGATATAATTAGAGGATGCTATTTGCTCGGGGAAGATCAAGGTTTCTATGGATGCTTCAACGTCCAAGAGCAGTTTCAATGTTACCCAAGGGAAGAGATCTGTTGAGATGATTCATGTCGCCTTCCAGGCACCATTACAGATTGGGTCAAAACCAAGGGAATTTACCCCTCTCCTTATGTCCTTGGGGAAGATGCTCAAGAAGTGTATGGATAAGAACCTGCTGTAGCCTTTGGAGCCAAGGTCTGATTTGCCTCTTAGAGGGGACTCTAGCAAATTCTGTGGATTTCATCAAATGGCTAGGCACACCACTGATAGTTGTTCCCGGCTTTGCCTTGAGGTCCAAGAATTGATAGAGAGGAATGAGATAATTTTGCCTAAGAAACCCAACACCAAGTCAAATCTGCTACCCAACATGAGGAGATTGATATGATTGAGGTAGATTCTGAACCTGAGCTGCAATATTTTGTCCTTGATTTAAGAAGATATATGGAGTCACATGAGGAAGTTGATGTCATCACCAGGTCAGGAAGAGTAGTATGGGGGGCTCGTCTTCGTTTAGACAAACCCGAGGAGACAGCGGACCCTGAGGAGGATATGGTGGTGAAGCAATTGAAGAAGACTCAGGCTAATATCTCAATTTGGGGTTTATTGATGTCCTCCCGCCCACATCGGGAGAAGATTCTCCACACCTTAAACAAAGCCCATGTCCCCATTGACACTGCTCCAGAAACATTGGCCAGTATGATAGCTTCTATGGAAACTAACGATCAATTCTCCTTCTCCAATAAGGATCTACGCTCAAACAAAGGTGCTCATGTTGAAGCACTGTGCATAACTATTCAAGTCAAGGACAACCAAGTACCCCTGGTGCTGATAGATAATAGGTCGGCCTTGAATGTGTGCCCCCTGAAGACCGCGAGCCTATTGGGATTTAGAGCCACAGATTTCTTGTCTTCTCGAATGATGGTTAGAGCGTATGACAATTCCCGAAGGGAAGTGCTGGGGATGATAAAATTAGAAGTGATCATTGGGCCTACCCCTTTTGTGATAGAATTCCAAGTACTGGACATCGCATCGAGTTTCAACTTGCTTCTCGGAAGACCATGGTTGCATCAAGCCCAAGCTATAGCATCCACTTTGAATTAGATGCTATGATTTCCCTATCAAGGAGGGATAGTCACAGTCAAAGGGGCAACGGCCGAGAAGAACATCAACCATTATTTGGGATTGAAGGGGATGAGAAAGTATCTTTGTTAGGTTTTGCCTTTGAGTCTGTCAGTGCCACAACAGCAAATAAGCTTACTCGTGAACCTCCTTATTACGACCCTTTCGGCAATGTGGCAGTCATAGGGATCATGGAGAAGAAGCAGCAAGGGATGTTAGAAGCTCCTCGGGTTTTTACCGCTACACCACCCTTTGGCTTGGGATATATCCCGATAACGATGGAAATGGAGAGGCAAAAGAAAAAGGACCATGCAAGAGCATTGGCTTGAAAAAAGAGGCAAGCGTGGGACTTTGTCATGACTCCCTACTTCAAGACACTGAATGGCTACTTTATAAAAGAGGGAGAAGACTTTCCCTTCTGTGGGTTCCCAGAGCCATGGGTTATTTAATTGCTTGGCCTCTCTCATTTAATTTCAACGCAATTATATTGAGATGATTTATAATTGGGTTAGGACTGAATTTAGAAGCCCAAGTTAATGAAATATAATTTTTCCAGAGTTGAATAGCCCATAAACACATTACTTGCAGGCCAATTTTAGCTCTGATTTTCAACAAATCTTCTTTTAATGGTAAATGTGTTTTTGGTACAATTTTTGCATAAAATGGGGGCTTAGTGTGTAATCAATCAATTAGGAGATGATTAGGACGAGTACTAATCAAGAAAAGAGGTGATTTTGGGTTAATTAGGGGTTGATTACACAGTTGAATCAAATTAGGAAGGAAATAGGGGAAACCGGGAGCAAAAAAGGAAAGAACGGGGGAACACGGGTGTACCGGACGGTCATGGCGGGATAACTGCCAGGTCCAGGCAGCCATTCACTGATGACCGCCGAGCCTGGCAGCCATCCAGCCAATGACCTCTGGCCATGAAGGTCATGATGCCCAGAAATCCGATTTTTCCCCGATTTTCGCCACTAATTTGATTCTACACGGTTTTGGCCCAGATTTTTGGCTGAGACCTTGGTTATTAAGCAGGTCCACACCCCTACACTCCTCAGAACATTATAAATAGGGCCTCCCATTCACATTTCAAGGAATCAATCTCTCATTACACACACCCCCCATAAGCTTTGATGCTTGGAGAACCTCTACTTCTCCAAGCCTAGAAATCTCTTTATAGGCAGAAACTCTGGAGGAATTTTGTGGTAACATCAAAAAAGAGGCAGCAGGGGTAGACCAAGAGGGAAATAACAATTGAGCTAAGGGGTGAAAAGAAAGTGGGTGCACAATTCAATCCAAACCAAGGAGCTAGAGGAGGGCTACAAAAGGTAACACTAAACCCCTTTTTGTGTTTACCATTTGTTGAGGATTTGATGATGGTATTGGTGATGTGAGTGTTGTGATGCCATGAACAAGAACTACGTGGGCTTTGAACCCGGACACTGGGGTACGTAGGTGGTCTCTAGTGGTGGAGACTCAAACCCAATTATTTTATTTTTCCCTTTTGTTCCAATTTCAATTTTATTCCTATGTGATTTGTTTTCCACACTATGCACACACTTGCACAAGGCATACTCATGTTCTTCAATTGCACAAAGTTTCGCCCAAACACGGATGGGTGCCTAACACCTTCCCATCCGTGACGAACCCCTGTGTCCAATTTCTTTTGTTCGGTAACCGGTTGCTAAAATGGAGTCAATGGGATTCAAGGAAAGATTTTTTCCGAATTTTTTCCTATATTAAAATTCGGGTAGCGACTCCAAAGATATTGGGTGTTGGTTAAGAAGAAGGCGTAAAGGGAAAGGTGAGGAGACCCAAGTGATTTTGGGTCGGGCTCTCACAGATGGTGGTGGCAGTAAGTAGAGGGAGAGAGATGGTGGGGGCGGTTACAAGGAGGACGTGAGGTGATGAAGAAAGAGGAAGAACTGACGGTGGTTAAAGAACCAATGGTGATTTGGGGGCGATGATGGAGAGGAAGGTAAAGGAAGCGGCAGAGGATGGCGGCGATTTGTGGTGTGCAGTGGACTGGAATGGCAGAGTTGATTTGTTGGGTATTTGGGATTGATTGTGGGCTTAGGGTTCACGATTTGAGGGAAAAGAAATGATTTTCTTTCCCTTTTAGTGTCCGCGACACTATTTTTTTATCCTTTCTCAGTATTTGCAAATAGCAGTGCTAAGTTGTAATACAATTGAGCTGTAATTTATAATCAAAAATTTCATCATATATTGCAGCCTTCAAAGCTCCCGTAAATAAAAAATAAACTGCCGCAAAATGAAACAACTTGTGGCGGTCACTCTCAACGCCGCGATTTGTATCATTTTGCAGGGATTTGTTGCAACCGCCGCTATTAAAACGCCGCAATCCGTGAGCTTTTTTGTAGTGGCTACGAATCTGATAGCCCCCATCGGGGGCAGTTCTTTCGTGTTTATTCCTATGTTCTTCAACCATCCCAAAAGCAGCCTTCGAGGCTCATCAGGTGTTAATATGCAAGTCCCAGCAAACTCAAGAAAGAGTATTGAGATTATATTGACATCATATTCGTTGTGTTTCCTAGCCTCTCTTAGAGGCTTTTGGATTTGGTTCTTGCTCCTACTTGCATTTGGTACCCTTAATAACCCTCTTGTTGTGTTCAAACAGGTGGACACCATCCCAGCAAACATACTCGATTGCCCTCTCCATGAGTTGGGCATTATTGGTCTGGGGAACCAAGAAAGAGAGTTCGGGAAGTCCTCTCCCAACTCTTTTTATGAGAATCATTTCTTTATTAAGGTGGGTGAAATAGTCCCTGGGAATTTTCCTTTTTCAAGATGGACACCGAAGAGGTATGCTTATATCATTCTTTTAGGGAAGCAAAGGTCCGGAAATTTGGGAGACTATCCCTGCTAGCTGTGGGAAAGAAGATATGGATCTAGGCGGGAGCTCGTCCCAGCAGCCTCGCGTGTCATAATAAAAGATGGTTGCCACCACCTTGCAAAATAATGTTGCCCGTTCGTGGACCCGTACATCATGCTTGATAGTATTTAAAGCTCTCTTGTTTTTGTACAATTGCATGGTCTGAAACTTCTCGGGAAGCTCTTTTGCTTCTAGCCCCAAAAGTAAAGGAAGGTGCCTCCAACTTCGGGTTCCTGCAGTAGGGGCCTGGTGGGACCTCGAGGAACCATCTTCTTTGTAAGAGTTGCTCCAAGGGAGTACAAATCTCTCTCGATTTTTGGCTCCACTACAATAGCCTATGAAAAGATCATTCCTTGAACCTGATAATTTGCATTTCCTCCAAGCATGAGGTACCAAAAATGTTATATCAAAGGCATCATTAATAATAAGTTTAGCAATACTCAGGATAAAAGTCATGCAGGTATGCATTACCTAGCATTTCTTATGGCTACCCACCAAGAAAACATAAACAGAGCTTAGCAAAGCTGCAACAATAAAAGCCACAAGTCATAATGTCATCAAAATAATATATCGATATTGATAACACTATATTAGAGAGTAATCAAGTTGCCTCAACTATTATTGCATAATGAGGGTACATATTGCAATAGCCAACGAGAACGTGGTGAACATGGAACAATGAAGCCATATAATGAGAATATTCATGTCACGGTTCTTATGTTGTACGCATCATATGAGATGGAAATTGGAATTAGTATCATATGCAGAAAGTGAGCACGATAATCATACTGCAAATGATCGCAGAGAAGCACATAAAATGAATGAATAAATGGGTGTCAATCATTATACGAGACTATTAACTTGTACTTATGTCAAGAAAGATAGTTATATTATTCTAATAATAGGGTTCAAGTACGATACTATTCTCCATATGATCATAGATATGCATTATATAGATACCATATAATAATAAATAGTGCTGTGAATACCCGACCAAAAATCACTTGGGCCTATTCACCTAATCCTTTCACCTTTTTTCTCGGGTCAATCCTATGTCATTGGAGTCGCCACTCAAATTTTATTAAGGGCAAAATTTGGGAAAAACCTTTACATGACTCCTTTAGGCTACATGGTCGTGGCGAACCAATGACATAGGATCGGGGGTTCGTCACGGATGGGAAGGTGTTAGTCACCCATCCCCGTTGGGTCGAAACCTTGTGCAATTGAAGAAATTATGTGTACCTTTTGCAGGTGTGCAAGTGTGGAAATGAATCATATAAAAATAACAAAATTGCATTGGAGGGGTAGGAGAAGAAGGTACAGAATAAAAAGGAAAAATAAAAATATTTGGGCTTTAGTCTCCACCACTAGAGACCACCTACGTACCCGGGCAACCGGGTTCAAAGCCTACATAGTTCTTGACATGGCATCACAGAAATCACATAATCAACAAAAGCATCATCAAATCACCAACAAATAGCAATCAATAAGGTGCGTAATCAAAACGGGTTAGAACACTTATCTCGATGGTTAGACAGAATCTATGGTCGTATTCTACTAGATTTTGGACAATGTAAATGGCCAATTCAGCTTCTGGTCTCAACTGTAAAGTTGTAGCTTTCTCTCTTAGCTTTCAAGAGAGTCCAAGATTATGGCAATCTGACTTCTACAACTTGAGATATGAATTGTTTTCTGAGACTGCTCGCATGAGGTCCTTCTACTCAGATTGCCCACCTCCTTGGCTCCAAGATTGCTTTTGATTGCTTCCTCCTCTCGATCTCGTCTTGATTTCCTCTTGTTAGCTTCTTCCTTGATGCTTTCCCACAAAATTTCTCCAGCGTTTCTGCCTATAGGAATGTTTCTAGGCTTGGAGAAGTAGAGTTTCTCCAAGCAAACAAAGCTTATGGGGGTGTGTGTGTAATTGGAGATTGATCCTTGAAAAGTACGTGAGGGGTCCTATTTATAGTGCTCTGGGAAGCTTAGGGGTGTGGAACTGCTTAATGGTGAAGATTATGCCCGAAAATCTGGTCAAAAACTGCGTAGGATCGAAATTAGAAACAAAATTGGAGATTTGGGCGAATCTGAGAAGTGATGACCGCTATTGCCGGCGGTCATCTACTGCATGACCGCCAATGCCGGCGGTCATGTGTGAATGTCCGCCGGCACCTGGCGGTCGTCGCGAGATGACCGCCCGACAGTCTGCGTGTCACTCGTTCTTTCCATTTTCGAACCTCCAATCCCCCTAGTTCAGCCCTGATTTGATCCTACCGCGTAATCAACCCAGAATCACTCAATTACTCGATTATACTCCCCTGAATCATTCCATAACTGATTGATCACACATTAGACACCCATTTTAAGCAAAATCATACCAAAAACACAATTTCTAATTAAATGATGATTTAGCTCTGATTTTCCGTGAAAATCAGAGCCAAGAATAGTCTGCAAGAAATGTGTTAATGGGCTAGTTAAACTCTGGAGAATTCATTAATTTCGGCCCTTAAACCCATCCTCAATCCAAAGATAAATCATCTCATTAAAATTGAATTAAAGATAGATAAAAGGCCCAAGCAATGAAATAAACACATTTCAGTGTAAATAAACCTTATTATATATTTTACTCTAAGATTAAATCATCTCATCAACCCTAGCATACCAATATACAAAGGCTCAAATTACCAAAATGTATTATTTCCACTAGAATAGATTCTTGACATGCCTTACTCTTAGGATCAAATCATCTCATCAGCCCAAAGTTCAAACATATTTAAAATCTAATTTTTGTGGGAAATTCGTGGGTCAAATTTGGGTGTTCACAAGTGCATGCCATATAAAGTATACTCATTGCGCAAATTTTTGAAGTCTGGACGAAGTGAGCAGCTCCACGCAAGTAGGCCTCTAACACGATTCTTGAACCATTTGGACGATTGGAAAATTCGGGCCGTTGGAAGCTGAAAAATAATATCCCCATGCTTTTAGTCCAACAAATGGGTTTTGGATTTCTTCGGGAAGTTCTTTTGCTTCCTGCTCTAGCACCGAGGGTGCGGGTATCCCTAGCTTCGGGATCCTATAGGTGGGACTTGGTCGAGCTTTCGCCTGATTTGTGAAGATTGTTTTTAACATTTGGTAACTTCACAGGTGCCGCTACAAGCTATACCTCGAGGTACCGGCTTCTTTGCAATGGGTTGCTCCAGAGGGTACAAATATGTTCCGATTTTTGGCTCCTCCTCAAGGGTCTTTGAAAAGATTAATCTTTTAGTATGGTAACTTATATAAGGTATCACAACTATTTTATCAAATGCATCATTGGAAGTACTGTATAAAAGAGTTATTCAGTAATCTCTTTGCATAATGACTAGACACATTTGCAAATAATCAAGTGATATGATGATAATTATAATCAATTGTCATGATTTTCATGTAAACTTTATATTGTATGTGTAACAAAAATGGGTAGAGACCATTTAAACAACCCCATGACATTTTTTTTATTGCCGAATTAGCGTCATATTAACTTATTAAGCGACATTGCTATTGGGTAACATGTTTAACAAGTAATACCAAGTAATCATCGTGTGACTGCGCATATTATAATGAGTAATCACGATGTAATTGAACATATTATAATGATGCCATGGCCAACTTGCATTTCCTCAACGCATGAGGTACCAAAACATTGAATCAAGGTATCATTAATAATAATAAATTTAGTAGTATTCACGATAAAAGTCATGCAGATATGCATCACTAAGTATGTCTTAGCATACACCAAGGAAGCATAAATAGAACTCAGCAAAGCCGCAACAATAAAAGTCATAAGCCATGATGCAAGTATTAAAATGCTGTAACGGGATCAGCAATACTATATTCAGCAGTAATTCGGTGGCCGCATTTATGCAACCATAGACAATGCAATTGTCAACGAGAACATAAAATAATCAAACAATATGTTTCTCATAACCGTTTTGTGGTGGAATTAGCACCATATCAGGAAGGAAATATTAGCTTACTAAGCAATAAAATGAAACTACGTTAAATGAATGATACAAACTAATCACGATATGATGGAAATTTATTGAAACGGGCATCATAAAAATGTATGCACTGTATATTTTGAAGGGGAAATGAATTTGGGCCGGATTTGTTGGACTTGAGCCATTGTTATTGAAATGTTGTCAGTCTAGTAGGACGCTTCATGTGATGCTACATGGATTGATTCTTGGATCAACAACTTAGGTTTGGCCCAATATCTTTTCTTTTCTTTCCTCCTCGTGTTTGTGGTCGTTTGGCTCTCAATTCGGACAAAGTGGTGAGGCTTGCTTCGATGCTGGCAAGAAAAGCAAATTGAGGCACATTAGGAGCATTGTTCTCGACTTCAGCAAGGTGGTGTTGCCGCACCGGCGATGTGGCGGAGCGTGTTGCCAGCGGATGATGGAGACGGAGGGGCAAACAACAGCTCGTGCCTTAGAGCAGCTCGATGAGATCTTGATGAGTGCAGCCGGATCCGGTTTGGATCTAATGGGATTTGTGCAAATCAAGCTGACGCGAACCTGCAACAGCGTTTTTAACTCCAAAGGTGGTACATTCGGTCGCAACCTTTCGGAATCTCAAAGGATCTGACTCGGATTTAGGCAAATGCGTGTCCTCAACCCCGGTAAGCAGCGCCACTCCATGGCAACTGACGACGAAGATGGTAGCTGAAATCTTGGCCGAACCAAAGGTTCGTGAAACCAGCATCAAATGACGACAAAAAAACGAGCGACAACTCTGCTTCTCCGGCAATGAATGAAACGACCGCATCCCAAAATCGACAATACAAAATATACACAATTATAAAATGACCAAAATACCCTTAAAACTAGGGATGCCAAACTCTGTGTAAAAACATCAACTCAATATCTCAGAGTAACTAAGAATAAACATCGGGATACAAAAGTCAAATATAAACCAGGCTTATCTAGCCAAAGTAACACCGGTTAAAACTACCGGAACAACAACTGATCAAAATCCAAGAAACCAAAACAGTATCCCGACAATAATATGCAGCGGAAAAATAACAGTAATGTCAATGACAAGTGTAGAACATATATGAGTCAACTCTATGGATCCGATAAAATTGGAATCAAAAGTTCCAAAAATTTCATAATTAAATTATGAAAAATCGGGGCGTTACAATGAAGCATGCCTTGTTCTCAACTGGATCTAATTTCGGTGAGCCAGCCTCGTCTTGGTGGCAATTTGGTTTGGTTTGGTTTGGTTTGACCTCGGGAGACGGGGCTTCAATTTGTCCAGACCGCAACAGCCGGCTCTTTTGGTCGTTTTGCGACGATGTGATGCGTTTGTCAGCCAGCAGCTTGGCCACGCGTGGTGGTTGAGTCTGACTCTTTTGTGCTTCTTTCCGGCAATGTTTTTCTTTCCTGGGCGGTTTGCGCATCCTCAGGCGATGGCAATTTGGAAAATTTCGGTGGAGGACATGGTTGTTTGAAGCAGTTGGATTCCATTTTGGTTGAATCATCCCTTTTGACTGATTGTTTGCTTGCTATTGAACGCAAGTTCCGATTGCACGTAGGTCCAATTCTTGTCGTGCTTGATTTACTGCTGACGAACTTGCTTTTTCTTGCTTAGCTTTCTGGTTAAATTCGGTTGAATCTTGATGTGTTGTTGTTGGTGGTTGAATTCGGTTGATTGTTGTTTACTCGATTAAAATGAAGTTGCTTTCTTCACTTGTACAATTTGCATATTGACAAAAGAATTTCTCGAGGGAGCGATTCCCTCCCACTATGGTCGCCGAGATGGAAAAATACAGAGGATAAATGTAAATTGTATTATTTATTCTAATTTGTCATTAGTTTGTACATATACATGGACTCTATATTTATAGAGTCTAAAAGACACTATTATTTCCTTTGGGAACAAGTTTTGCTGGTCACGGCTTCTCTAATAAGTTTTGACGAATCTTGTCAGGCACATTGAATTTTCTGGGTTTCCTGCCTATATTACAGGGCTGTTGTGGAGCTTCCTCGGGGAAGCTATGGGAGCGTCCTTCTATGCTAGTACGGGCTGCCCCATATTGGACTTCTGGTTTGGACTTATTTGGGTGTAAGTAATGAATGATAATGGACTAGTTGGCCTCCTTTAAGTGGACTATCGAGCTTTATAGATCATGGGCTCAAATTTGATGGGCTTACGAGTATTTTTCGGTCATATCAGAACCATTCTAATTAATTGAAAGCTGTCGAAAAGTAAAAAGGCCAGGTAGCAAGAGTTCAAATCACCCCTAGGAATACAAGAATCCTTGAATCCGCAGCCCTTTCCAATAGCAGGGCTCCAATTATCTGATGGTCGACATGGAGACATGACAGGTTCTAATGGTGGCTCTCCAAGGAATGTTCTTTTACCAAGGAGTGGTTCACGTGGTCTCACATCAACCGCAAAAAGTGGCGTATTGTTTCCTAAATTTAGGGTTGACTCTCTAAATTACGAGTATGGTAGATTTTACTTGGCGGAAGTGGGTGAATCCAGTAAAAAAAAATCCTGAATCCAGTAACAATCAAAGTGTTAGTAATTTGAGGCAGATTATTCCTAATGTGACCAAACCTATTTCCTGATGGGATCAATTCAACCCCAAGACCAAGTAGGCTCATTATTCGGACCGCTTCCTATCCAATCTCACAAAAAAAGAAACTTCTAATGGCTTTACAATCAAAGAGACTCAAGAAGTGCAGAAAGGTTATGACCTTCAAAAAGATTACTGATAGTATTGTATCCACAAATACACCAGACGATTCTGATATAAGAAGAGTTAACATGAGAACTACAGATGGTGATTTGGAGGAAATAGAGCAGCACATACCTCAACCTCAGGATTATGATGGTGAGGCAGAACTTACAGTGCAAGTGGGTAATAGTTTCAGATGATTGTGTCAGAATGATAATGATGCGTGGTTAGGGAGGCTGTCAAGGAATTAATTGTTAGGGAAGGTGAAGAGTGAAGTAGGAATCAGAATGTGTAAGTGGTGCCTCTGGTTAAAATCCATCGGCGTTTCTTTCCTATCGTGTTTAGTCTAATTTCAAGGAAATTAAGTGGTGATGGATCGGCCATCAAACATAGCCATCTAAGGGATCTAATTGGGTGATATGAAGCAAAAGAAAAATTATTTGTGAAACAAAAATGAAAGACATTGATAGAAATTTTTTTCTGAGATTGTGAAATTTCGGGGACCTGGATTTTAGGACAGTGGACGCTAAGGCTCTTTAAGGGGCTGTTGTTATTGTGGGATGTTCGAGCTTTAAACTAACCCAATGCAATGCAAGTATATAACGCCCCGGATTTTCGAGGTTGATGTTTATGAAAAATTATTTAAAAAATTACTATAAAGGTATTTAAACTTTAGTACAACTTCAAATTTTCTTGTAAAACACTTTACCCCATATTTATATAAAATTTATTTAAGTTTATTCAAATTAGTTTACTAAAATTTCTTACGAATTTTAAATTTGGAACATGAATTTTAGTGTAACGTTCCCGCTTGACGATTGTCACTACCAACCAATAGGGGACTTTTTCAAAATGCATTGTCCTCACTCGCATGTTTACGGAGAAAACTTCCCAAGCAATCACCCATCCCAGTATTGCTCCAAGTCAAGCACATTTAACTTTGAAAATTTTATGAAATGAGCAACGAGGTGTACCTTGTTGATATAGTTAGTACCTATCAATCCGTTAAAACTATTCTCAATTGTACAGTCCCATACATGTACAACCTCAAAATCGCTTCATTTGAGCTATTCTTAATTATACAGCCCCGAACCTGTATAATTATGAAATCGCTGCAACTTTGCAGCCCCATCCCTACGTGGTCTTAGGATCTCTCCTATTCCGGTATGGATTCGATTTATTCAAGTGCCCCACCATTTGGAAGCCTATCAGAAGCCACTCCTTTTCCATGCTCACCTCGGCACCAGCATATGCTTCCCACCCTCATCGGCCCCGGGTGTCACATGCCCCACCAGTTTTCGCTAAGTTCGTCCCGAAACCTCGCACCATGCTAGAGAGTTTTGGAGCTTCGCTACCAACTATAATGTCCTGGTTTCACGTCTGTCACTACGAACCAATACCAGACCTTTTCAACATGCTTTGTCCTCACTCGCATGTTTATGGGAAAAACTTCCCTGGAGGTCACAGATCCCAATATTTCTCCAAGTCAAGCATGTTTAACTTTGAAGTTTTTTATGGAATGAGCACCGAAAAGGTAGGTGCACCTTGTTGATATTGTTGGTACTTATCAATCCATTTAAATTATTCATAATTTCATTTTCCCATACCTTTACAACCTCGAAATCACTTCATTTGAGTTATTCTAATTATACAGTCTCATACTTGTAAAGAAATCGCTCCAACTGTGCAACCCCATCCCTACACAGCCTCAAGATCTTTCC
Source organism: Turnera subulata (assembly GCA_028386065.3). NCBI lineage: Eukaryota > Viridiplantae > Streptophyta > Magnoliopsida > Malpighiales > Passifloraceae > Turnera > Turnera subulata. The sequence goes on from JAKUCV010006427.1 coordinate 94,723, forward strand.
TATTCCAGTATGGACTTAGTTCATTCATGTGACCCTCTATCACCAGAAGCCTCTTATTTTCCATGCTCACCCCGGCACCAACGTACACTTCCCGTCCTCATAGACCGCGGGTGTCACATTTAGCATCGTTTCACCTGAAACGACATCGCATCGGGCAGTCTGATACATAAAACGACACTTAAGGTTGCGTTTAGTGAAATGTGGACAATGATTGGGTGTTAACACAAGCAAAACGGCGTACCTAGGATTTCACCTAGGTATAAATTCCTCTCTTCCTTCTCTCCTCCCCGATTTTCCTCTTCTTCTCTCTCTTCCGCCAATCCATTCTCTCTATTCTCTCGATCTCTGTCTCCCTCACCTCTTCCACTCATTAAATCCCAGTTGCATCACTCAACACTATATTCAGTCGCCACCACACTTACCTTCCATTTCCTCTTCCCTTTTTCCACTCTGTTCAAGCTGCGACGCACCTGACACCTCAAGGCGGAGGAGCCAAGGTGGGCTCTTGGCAAGGCGATTGACAGAGACTCAGACGCAGACAATGAAACCCAGGCACATCCCTTGATGTCTCTGATTTGAGTGAGCCACAATGTAGGTATTATTGAGTTAGCGGAGTGACCACGGTCTATTTCAGTTGAGTTGATGCGAGGCCATGACGTACGACGACAGAACCGAGGTTGACATGTTGCGAGTGGTTTGAGTTGTGAGTAGGGATGAGCAAAGTGTCAATACCGTATATACCGTGACGAAAGCATGACCAGTATAACTTTTCCGAAAATTCATTTTTCCAACCGCTACTGTGTTGTTTTCCACCTTGTGCCGATCGGTATGATACCGATCAATACCGACGTTGGTTCAGTCGGTAAGCATGCCACAATTTCATGCCTTTTTTTGTCACGAAGAGATTGAAAGGAAAGAATCAACAAAAGACCGATGGGCAGGAGTTGAAATTATTACCAATTCATCGTTTTCACCAATACCCATTTCAAACTTCATCACTTCAAAAGAAAAATTACAAAAAAATCCAAAAAAATCCCGATAAAAAAAGCCCCACAAAAATCAACCTACACTGACATGTAAAAACACCCAAAAATGAAATCCAATCTATAACTCATGTTCACCACAATAAAAATTAATCCAACCAAGATTAGTTAAAGGGGGAGTTGAGGAAGATATGGTAGGCGTGAGGGTCGACTGAGAGACAAAAGGGGGCTGACGGCGTGAGGCCGAGGAAAGAGGGGATTGGCAGGAAAAAAAAAAAGGAGAAAGGAATAATATGAAGATGATGATATGGAAGGAAATGAATGGTGCACGAGCGCATGGTGGCTGTGAAGGTGAGAAAGTGTGAGGGAAAGAGATTTTAGGGTTCGTGAATTGTATATACTATCAGGGTTTGGGTATATGTATGGTGGGTTTGGGGTATATGTACGGTGGGTAATAAAAAAATAAACACGTATTCCAAAAAAAATTTTTGAAGAAAAAGGCATAAAAATAGATATTAAGATAAATAAAAACCCGGCGTCATATGGTCTGCCCAAGAAGATTCTTGTAGTATTTCAAGAATAAGTGAACTTTGTCTTACATTTTCTCAATATGTGGACTATGTCTTAAATTTTGTCATTAAATTCAAACATGAGTCCAATCTCATTCCTGTTTTGTCGTTCTGGGTGAGGTGATGCCCTTTAGGAAATTTTATTAGGGGCTATCATAACACAAGATTGAATATCATTGAATTTCAAGAAAAAAAAAAAATCAAACCTAAAACGGGGAGGACATATAGAATTAAACAATCCATATAGATCTGACAACTCACCCCAGGGAGTGCTCGTTTTTTGGTTGGTGAAGTATCATGAATCCTGATTACGAATAGGGAGGGGTAGGTGGAAACCCTGGAAATAATAACTCAAGTTTGTCATGTAAATCCGATAATTTTTTGCAATCAGATTCGCTATGAAGTTCTATATTTTTATTTTACTACCATTTAAGGTGCATGTTATCAAGTACGCCTGGATTTTCTCAACTCCAATACCTGATAGAAATGTGAAACCTTTGATTCTGCAATCACCCCCTCTTAATGTTGATAGAAATATCAATACCATATTTAGGCACTTCCTGGTGTATATATATATAACTGAAACCAACCAGGATAGTCGTCCACCAAACATATGAGAGCAGTATAGCCCAGGGTAATCAAGAATCAAGAAAGTGAAGATGAGTGGAAAGGATTTGGTTATGAGAGTACTGGACCAAGATCAGCTCGCCGAGCTGCTCGAAATCTTCCGATCATTTGGTCGGAACAAGGACGATAGCTTAACCCAACGCGAGCTTGAATCCTTGCTCAGGTACCTGGGCCTGAAGCCGTGCAAAGATGAAATGGAGGCATTGATTCAGGAGGCCGACAAGAACAACAGTGGCATGATAGAGTTCCCTGAGTTTGTCCAACTCGTGGAACATGACATTGTGGTGGCATGTTGCCCTTATACCGAGGAGGAGATCAGGAAGATGTTCAGGTTTTTCGACAGGGATGGTGATGGATACATCACCGCCGGAGAGCTGGCGCATTCTATGGCCAAGTTGGGCCATGTTTTGACTTCTGAAGAGCTGATAGAGATGATGGAGGAGGCGGATACAGATGGTGATGGCTGCATTAGCTTTCAGGAGTTTGCTCATGCCATTACCTATGCAGCTTTCAATGATTCGTGGTGGTGAAGGTGCATGGTTAGGTTTTTCTTTGTTGTTCTTTTGGTTCGTCATCACTACCTTTAATTTGTGTTTGGAATCAGTTCCACTGATTTATATTTTGTTTGATTGCAGGTGAATCTTGGTGCACCATCGCTTTTCGGCCCGTGGGTGCTTTAGGTATCTGCTTTGACATTAGTTTAAAAGTAGCATTTAGTTTACAGTTTGGAATCATCCCTTGCCTTTGGATTTGTTGTTTCTGGACGAAACTTGTGAGGGCAATGGATTGAGTTGTAAGAGACAAAAGAAAAAAAAAAAAAAAAAGACTATGTGATCCTTTTTTGGATGGAATATAGTGAAAATAAACTTATATACACAGGCATGCAAATGGAGTTGGGGTTGGGGGTATATATTCTGAGGCAAAGCTTATATGAATCAAGAATTAGTCCCCTCCCTTCTTAGGTGTAGGGCAAAGCAATTTACCCCTGTAATATTCTATTTGTAAGAGTTTAAATGAGTAAATCTTTTCGCCTCTATTGTTTGTTTCATGCAACAGCTTCGAGATTCCTCGTAGAGTGACTGCCTATTCCCATTAATATCCTTATAGTGCATAAATTCATGTCACCTACGTTTTTCCACTGGAATTTAATAGAAATACAAATCAAAAATTGAACAACTAAAGGAAATCTTGATAAGAAATATATGTCGAAGAAAATTTGAATATCCGGTTTATATTATCAGGGCCTTCATCAAACTTCGGAAGTTCAAAATCTGTCGATAAAATCCACTATGGATAACCTTCCCAATTCCCCCTTCAATTGAGTGATTCCATCGACTTTTGTTTTGTTACTCAAGAATCACCCCCCCAGTGCAATATATATACAATAACATCTAGCCTGTATCAAGTAAACTAATTATGAAAAAAAAAAAAACGTAGGGCAGTCCCATATAAAATACTGAAATAATATAAAAACTAATACTAAGAAGAAGTTTGAATATGGCGCTGGGTTTTTCCTATATACGAGATATGGAATTTTGACGATGGGCCAATGTGTCACGGACCAAGAGTGTGGCGCAGCGGATGCACACTCTCACCGTGCGGCACAAGCAAGATCGTCCCTTAACTTGTAAGCCTACCACACGCAAACACAACGAAGAGAGAGAGCCAAGAGAATAATAAAGCAAGAGAAATAATTGGGAGAAGACTCGGTACTATTATTAATAAACCATCAACAATAATACACGCCCAAAAGGGATGGTGATGGATACATCACCGCCGGAGAGCTGGCGCATTCTATGGCCAAGTTGGGCCATGTTTTGACTTCTGAAGAGCTGATAGAGATGATGGAGGAGGCGGATACAGATGGTGATGGCTGCATTAGCTTTCAGGAGTTTGCTCATGCCATTACCTATGCAGCTTTCAATGATTCGTGGTGGTGAAGGTGCATGGCTAGGTTTTTCTTTGTTGTTCTTTTGGTTCGTCATCACTACCTTTAATTTGTGTTTGGAATCAGTTCCACTGATTTATATTTTGTTTGATTGCAGGTGAATCTTGGTGCTCCATCGCTTTTCGGCCCGTGGGTGCTTTAGGTATCTGCTTTGACATTAGTTTAAAAGTAGCATTTAGTTTACAGTTTGCAATCATCCCTTGCCTTTGGATTTGTTGTTTCTGGACGAAACTTGTGAGGGCAATGGATTGAGTTGTAAGAGAAAAAAGAAAAAAAAAAAAAGACTATGTGATCCTTTTTTGGATGGAATATAGTGAAAATAAACTTATATACACAGGCATGCAAATGGAGTTGGGGTTGGGGGTATATATTCTGAGGCAAGGCTTAAAAGAATCAAGAATTAGTCCCCTCCCTTCTTAGGTGTAGGGCAAAGCAATTTACCCCTGTAATATTCTATTTGTAAGAGTTTAAATGAGTAAATCTTTTCGCCTCTATTGTTTGTTTCATGCAACAGCTTCGAGATTCCTCGTAGAGTGACTGCCTATCCCCATTAATATCCTTATAGTGCATAAATTCATGTCACCTACGTTTTTCCACTGGAGTTTAATAGAAATACAAATCAAAAATTGAACAACTAAAGGAAATCTTGATAAGAAATATATGTCGAAGAAAATTTGAATATCCGGTTTATATTATCAGGGCCTTCACCCCCACAGTGCAATATATATACAATAACATCTAGCCTGTATCAAGTATCAATATCGAAACTAATTATGAAAAAAAAAAAAACGTAGGGCAGTCCCATATAAAATAGTGAAATAATATAAAAACTAATACTAAGAAGAAGTTTGAATATGGCGCTGGGTTTTTCCTATATACGAGATATGGAATTTTGACGATGGGCCAATGGCACTTTAAGAGAGAATCATTTGTAAACTCCTTGGCCGATATATATGGAGGAGGATAAGTTGACTTCTTTTTTTCTTCTTGCTTTTTTTCCCTTTAGCTTAGCTATGTAATTTCTCCTTGTCATGTTTTTTTTTTTTTCTATCCAACTGTTACACTAATAGCATCTCCCTGGATGTTTACATTGGTGGTGTCTAGTATAAATTGAACTCCATGTAGATGTATGAACAGGCCTTACATATATAGGATGGACACAGAGAGATACTTTTCGTGTCCGAAATATTGAGATAAAATATCAAGGAAGGAGAATAATCTGATTTCTTTTGTTACTCGTAGGTTAACATTCTGCGTTCTCCTTGAAACAACTTTCCATTTAAAAGTTACCCGCAATAAAATCCCAGTGTATAGTTACGTTTAGAGATCAACACTTCTTTGAAAACCCTTTTGTGTCACCAATTAACGCTGAAAACAGATCATAATATGCGTTTGAGAACAATTATTTACCCCCATTTTGTTGTTTCAATTGAACCTCAGGAGTTGGGACTACAATGCCAGTGAAAGTGTTTTGTATTAAGAGTTTTATGAGGTACTTTAAATCCACCATTACAATTGATACATAATTTGTTGAAATCCATTAAATCGCCACGAGGAGGAATGAAGGTGAATTAGATCCACTCCAGTATGATTTGTTGCCCGGAGATATGGACAACAGATAATTACATCCAGGGACTCGAGCCTGCCCGGACCCAATGTTAGTTTTTTTTTTATGCTAATTAAAAGAGGATATCCACATTTGCATGTTTCTAATATTTTAATGGAGTTTCTCATTGGATAGCTCAAGGCATTGACCCGGGGGAATTAGGAGAAATAAACACACTTGAATATGATAGTAAACTCATTATATTACTCATTGCCCCGAAACAGCAAAGTATAGTATTTGTTATTAGTTATTTCAATGTCTAAACCACTCTAAACCATGGTGTTTGAGTTTGTGTATTGTTCGTTATTTCAATGTCTGTTTTTTTCTTTTTCTTTTTCTCTTTCGGCTTTTGAAACCTGGATTGGTACCTTTTGAATACAAAATTCACCGTTTGGGCTTCGAAAGTTAATTCACCCCAGCAGGTACACTACTTATCACGTAGGCCCAACCCCACTCAAATACCATTTGTAGATATTTTTTGGTTTACAGGAGAGATTGGATTCCAAAACACAACCACAGTACCACTTGAGTTATTGGTTTTTTTTCTTTTTTTTGCTGTCCTAAGAGATTGAATGTAAGTGGTTATTTGTTATACTTTCTAGTTTCTCCAAATCAGGTTAACCATGCAAATCATATTCATATGAATCATGTCCAGTTCAAGTCTTACACTATTGGTTCCACGGCATGGAGGGTTAGAAAGGTGCCGAACTCATTCAAGTTGGCAATTGCCTGCATTTACTTAACAGCAGTTTTGGTGCTGCTATAAATTTTTTAAAGCCAAACGCTGTATTTCATGTTCCCCATATTGATGCTTTTCATGTAAAACGTTACCCTTCAGAACATCAATCTACTAAGTAAAACCACTACAAAAAAAAGGCTGCAATTGCGGAGGTTTATTTGCGGAGGTCGCGAGAAACCCCCGCTATTATTATCTATTTGCGGAGGTTTGTCTGACCCCCACAGATTGGTGCACATTACGGAGGTTATTATTGATTTTGCGGGGGCTTCATTTAACCCCCACAAATTAATTAACATAGCGGGGGTTGTTATTGTATTTGCGGAGGGTAAGCCAAAAATCAACCCCCACAATTTGTTTCCCGCTAGGAACATATTAAAATTTTCCGACTGATAAGCGGAAAAATTCCCCTCTTTTCTTTTTTTTTATAAAACAACTTTCCCTCTCTCATCACCGATCTAAACCCTCACTCTACCAAAAAAAATACAATTTCCCTCCTCTCCCCACACCCCCAAAATCCCCAAACCCTCTCTCTCGACCATCTGCGAACCGGCCACCGTCACCGCCATGCCTCCTTCCTCTTCATCTGTCAGCCTCTCCATCTTCTTTTCATCTCCTCTTCCTCCGCGTGCCCAGACGTCGAGGCAACGAGCCGGTAAAGACCTCTTCCTTTCCAACGCCGAGCAGTAGCAGGAGACCCGACAACACAAACGCCGGAGCTCCATTCTAAATCTCTAACCCTTCGATTAAAAATTGTTAACTCGATTGGAAGGTCAAATGCTACTTCTCTTATTAGGTTAAGGGTTCTGGTGAGTTCCATTGGCTCGATCAGTTCAATTGCTACTTCTCTTCCTAGGTTAAGGGTTTTTTTGAGCTGATTAGTTTGTTTCTCCAGTGCAGAGGTGTCTTTCTCTTCCGGTGAGTTAGTTTCTTTCCTCCGGCTGTTTATTTCGATTGATTCCCTCTGTTCAATTTTAGTTCTTTGTCCAATTTTAGCTCAGTTGCATTGTTCTAGTTTTGAAACATACATGAGTACCATGCCATTGAGTTCAACTTCGTTTATGCATGCTTTTCAGGGTAGTGACTGGGAAGTGGATGCTCGACAGACATGAGATTGTTAGGAAGGTAGTGTTTGGTTTTAGGTTGCAAGTTGCTGAGTAGTTAATTATGCTGCAGATTTTGTCATCTTCTTGGGGCATTAGTTTTCTGCTCTAGAAAACCAGGAACTGAGATTGTCTTGTTTTGCTTCAGTTTTATTCTTGCATATGACATGATCATAAGTCATGTTGCTCAGCGTTCCATCTAACCCTGGTTGTGTGCGGGGTTGCAGGTGCATGACTTACTAAAGTTGTACAATGAAGTTGATGTAACTCCAGAGTGCTTGCTGTTTAAAATTCCTGAAACTTGGCAAGTAAGTGACTCAGAACAATTCTTCTGATCATGACGATTTATGATTTAAGAATTCTATGATCCTTGACATTGTGTTCCCATCACTTTGGCAACTTATTCAGGGAATCAAGGCGTCAAGGTGCTACATTCTGAGGGCATACAGACTCATTGACTTTTGTTTATAGGTAGGTATTTTTTTTTTGATCAAGTTTATAGGTAGGTATTGTTATATATTTGGGTTTATATTGCAGTTTTATGCTTCGCATTGTGATACTATTCTCACTTTGCTTCACTGCTGTCTGATTTGAGTATTTTATGAACTACATGCTTATGCAAATATGATTCCCAGTCTCATGCCAAGTAGAGTTAATGTTTTGTGATTTAGATTTCTACCATAAAAATCAGTTTGCAGTTGTTGACAACTGGTCAACTTAAAAATGTGCATCACAAGGCCCTTTTGGTTCCCGTTCTATCTCGTCCCAAGTCGGTAAGATCTGTTGCCGTTGGATTTTGTTGCTTTTTGTTTTTGTGAGTTGAGTATCTCAGGGCTAAACCATTCCTCTATTCATTTTTTTCTGTTTTTGTTTTCTACTGAATTTTTAGTACTGTGCAGATCAACCATGGAGTTCTTGAGCATTTCCTTTATGCGGCTGTCAAGGCACTGGACCTGGATGTGTAAGCATACATAATTTTCCTTACTTGTGATGTTATCTCTATTACTCATGTGTAAATAAGGCACTGGACCTGGATGTGTAAGCATACATAATTTTCCTTACTTGTGATATTATCTCTATTACTCATGTGTAAATATCGACTGCTTACTTGTGATTTTTTTTTTTTTTATCAATGAAAATCCTTACTTCATTCATTCACGTGAAAACATATTACAGCCATCAGTAGACAAAATACATGCAAAAGGCTCTAGAGGAGCTAATTGCCAATGCGATGAGTGATGTTCTTGCAATCCAATCTGCTGCTTGGTTCGCTTGCCTTGGAATCTTGCAGATCTTCAAGTTTTGTAGGCCTTGAAGTTTCATCTTAACAGCAGTGATGATTGATCGTATCTCCCATGGTATTCTTTGTGATGACAAAGCATTAACAACAATACCAGAATCTGTCATATAGAGTGATATTATCTGTATTACTCATGTGTAAATATGCATGTCATGTCAGATGTGAGAATCTGTTTTTGCAATCCCATTCTGTGATCACATTTGATGGATATGGTAGTGTTTAATCATGAGATTGTCGTTAGGTGTGTGTGAAAGAAGTGGCTTGACTTATCGGAGACATTTGGAGTGTAAAGATGTCATATAGTAATGCTTTGCTCTTCATGAAGCTACTTCTTTTTCCTGTATAAATTTTCATTTGGGTTTCTAAATCTGCTCTTATTTTGTCATTTGTCCTATTTTTTGTAGCCTCAATGATGCTGACATTTTTTTGACGCGTGGAGATGATGAACCATAGAAGACATGAATTAGAACTATTACTCAATTATGTAATACTTTTACTTCAAACTTTAGTTCAAGTCATGTGATTGATATTATATTATTTAATAATTTTTTTTTATTATCAGTTGTGTTATTTATATTATTTTGTGTCTTGATTGCAATTTTAAAGGAAGAAAAGGAAATTTAAATATATATTTGAATACTAATTTTTTGAAAAAAAATAAAGATGGGCGATCAGATTGTGGGGGTTGAAAATCAATTTGCGGCGGTTAATACAAAAATGGATGATCAAATTGTGGAGGGTAAAACTCAAATTGCGGGGGTTTGAGGAGTCATATTATGCATTTCCATTGTGTGAATTTGCGGAGGTTGTAGATCAAATTGCGGAGGTCGGTCATGACCCCCACAAATTGGTTTGTCAATTTGCGGGGGGTGCAGCAGAGGTCACCTTAACGACCCCCGCAAATTGTTTGTGGGAGTGGTAACAGCGGGGGTTTTTGAAACCTCCGCAAATTGCAGCAAAGTCAATTTGCGGGGGTCAAAACCTCCGCAAATTGTATAAAAAAACCCCCGGAATTTCCACCTTTTTTTGTAGTGAACAATGCATCTTTTGAATTCCACCCAACTAGTTTTACACTGAGCATGAATAGACTCTATTTTCTCTCTTTGCCTAATGTCGGGAAGTCATCATTCCGTTCGTTTAGCTTCTCTTTGCCTAATGTCACCTGCAATGTGGCATCAGAGGCAGGGTCACCCCGTCAGGAATATCCCGAGTCAAAATTCTTTCCATATCCATCAATACCACCACCTACTGAGTACTACAAGTTTGTTGTGTTTCCACTGTTTACTGGGCAAATCCCATAGTTTCCTTTACATGTAAGAACAAAGTTTGTGCTCCTCTTTCCATCACCAAGCCCACAAAATTCAAAATATTTCACAAAACTATATGGGTTCTGCAAAATCTGTCCAAAAAGCAGCCCCCAACATATAACCGGACAATCAGCAGTAAAACATAACATTCTTCACATTTCCTTTAATGGTGGGGAGAGCCCGCACTTCCAGAGTCGTCCCTGCTGCCGCATCCCTACTGCTACTAGATGCCACATCTGATGTTTCCCCTTCAATATAATATCTAGCCCGGTATGCTGCTAGATGAGCATAATAAGCCGGAGGCACTGCATATGTGCATTAACCATGTAAACCTTAATATTCCAGTAGTAATTATTCAAACAATTAATTTACACAAAAAAGACAGAAGCAAGGTCAAGAGCCTAACCTACTGATACTGCGCGTGTGCACCTTGCGTATCTGTAAATGAAGGTTCGATGTTGATAAGAAATATAGGAACCATAAATATAGAATATGCACCATGAACAAGTAATGAAAAAAATTGTCAGAAACGTTACGTGTAGCATAAACTGTTCGTCAGAATTTGCAACTGGTCAGCAGTGAACTCATTCTCATCGTAAAGAACATGATAATGCGATGGTCTGCTAGTTCCCTGCATACATGAACATAACCTTTTAATGAAAAAAACTATTACGTATCAACTGTTGAAAGAAAAACATGATAATGTGAGCCTGTACGGGATCGATCACAGGCTCACAGCGAAACAGGTTGAAAAATAACCTCACCTTGATACCAGCATGGCTATTAAGATAGAAATCAAACTCTGTAGGATGGCAAATTTTAGTGTCCACAACAGTACCTATATATACATTGCAAGAACAACATAACAGTTCAATTACTTCTCAATAGATGCAAAATATTATACATGAAGAAACAAAGCCGGACTTAAAAACCTGGCAAGATGTTGCCACTTCTATCCATCTGGTCCTGTCTGCTATAGTCAGCCGGAAAAAAACGAGTGTGATGCCTTTTTTGCACAACCACAAATGTAATTCGAGGTTGGTAACCGTTCTCCAGGGACGCACAAGCCTGGACAAAACATTTAGGTAACAAGATTGGTTAGTTTGACAGAGAAGGTAGCAGCAAGGTGCAGCAGCTCCTGTGATGTTGAACAAAATGCTGGAATCCTATGCTAAAAACACAAAGGCACGCAGCAAAAATAATGAAGTAAACAAAAATCACAAGGTAGTGGAATGCATATTCTAATAGCTCAGCAACCAAAATGTATATGCGAAAATGTCACTTTTATAACATTTCATTATACTCTTGAATATCACAATCGACTCATTAACCATTTCAACAATTGAAGCCAGTCGAACCATCAAGTCACCTTTCGTATGGCATCTATCTCATGTAGCAAAACCTGGTGAAATTGGCCCTCACTAACACCGTCCCTGCCAAACAAAATACGCAGGCAGAATCAACCATCAATTCCAATACAAAATAACATTATGGAATCATGATCAGAAATAACTTTACCTATAGAAAATAATCCTCCCAGGTTTGTATCCAGTTGCTCTTCTGAATTCGATTAACAATTCCCTGCCAAGAAGAAACTAGTTAGGAAAGACAGTTTTCCATGTGGCACAAGTATAAACATCACTCCCACCTGATCATTCCTTGATGAACCAAACCCTTCTGTGGATCCACATGTGTCCTATAAAGATCTTGGATGATTTCCTCCCGATGAGCTTGAGCTGAGACCAACCCTCTGTATTTGGTTACCTCAGGCCAATCCATGGAAGCCACAACCTGCATCAAATTAAAATTACCTCTTGACACAACCAAAGACTTTGAAATTACTCTAGAGAGGATGACTCAGCATACTGCAGCAATTGAAGGAGCAGAATCCTCTCCTGGTGATGGATGAGTTACATCAGCACCGAAAATAATTGTAGGAACATCCGTAACTAAAGGAATTCTTCTCGAAATTGCATCGTTCAACACAGTGTTCCGACCACCGGCCTACATCCAACTCAAAACCCAAGATCAATTTATTTATATTTGAAAGACAGGAAAACAAATAACTGACACCACTGAAGCAAAAAAAAAACAACACACCTTGACATTTATCTTGAGTGCAACATTTTCAAGATATTGTTTATTGGGCTTCATAGCTTGTCTGGGCTGACAACATTGGGAAACGATTCCCAACTCTGTTTCACAGACACGCTTAATTGTTCCTGTGCAAAAAAATTGACAAATAATAGATCAATACTACAGACAGATCAAACTGTAAATTTTAAATTTGCAGTTGTTACCCACCATATGAACCCCTGATATCTGGAAGTATAATGATCAACAACTGCAGTTCTTTTCCATTTTGATGTGCCAATTTTTCAACGCATTGTTGGTATATTTGATTCAAAGTCCTCTCAATTTGTGAAGGGTTAGCTGAACGTATAGGAACAATTGGATTTTGGTTGAAAACCTATCAATATAAACAACAAAGGGATATGTATCAACTACCTATACGATAAAAGAACTATATAGAAAAAAAGTAAACAAAGGAATGAGACAATAGAAGGTTGAGGACATACCATCCCTTTGCTACGGCACATCTCAATTAATTGCCTACAGAATTCAGATGGCAATTCCCTATGAACCTGATTAGAGAAACTAACACACGTCCAGCAATCCACAGTTGCACCATTCACCATTTTCTTCAAAATCAAAAAGATTTGACATCATCATCAGGAATAGAAGAACGAAGTATATATATGTTCACTACATAAACTTCTAATTTCCAAGAATACAGCAAAGGTGTGACAAATACATAAATGGCTTGATCACTAGAGAACCATATTTTGCACAACAAAAAAGCTCTCATCTCATACAACACACACACACACATACATATAGTATGAGAAAAGAGTTTTGTTTTTTTTTTTCTTTTGCGTAGCAATAAAAATTTTTGCAATTAACATTTACTAGTATATACCTTGTTCATCATATTCCAGTGTCCAAACTGAGGGGCAACCATTTTCTCTAGTCCAGTATCATGATATTTAAGCTGTCACAACACCCAGAAAGGAATTAATACTTTACCCACGTAAGGAATTGAAAATAACATTATCATTAAATACAACTAAACACAAACGTAAAGTTACCAATGGAGGTGGCAAAATACGAGCTCCAACCAATGTAAGCTCATTCCCCACTCCGATGCCAAATTCAGTGCTCAGCTCATTTTCATTGAAATTGCATGTAGTTTTCACCTACAACAAAGGAATTCCAGCAGCAAAACAATAAGAGAAAACAACCAAAAAACCATGTTAGAAATTCAATCGTTACATGATAAATTTGTACAGTAAAAGCTACAAGAATGTTTTACCCTCATAATATCTTCTTCTCGTTCCTTAGGGCGTTTGCAAGTTGCATTCAACAGATTAGTGACTTGTTTTTCATTCAGCCTCCTGGAATACCTTTGTCCTTCAACAATACTACAAAGCTGCAAAGGCAAAAAGCTTCTGCTGTCAGCAAATTTCCTAACTAGAGTCCCTTGGCTGCATATAACAAAAACTTCAACATATAACCAAACAACCTCCATGGGCAGATAAACTGGCCTCGCATCACTCCCAGTTTGAAGAGCAGGTAATGATGAGTATCTGAGTGATACTTTATATCTGTCACGAAAATACTGAGGAACAGATATCTCAGTTATCTTGTCGTCGAGAAGAAACCTGGAAAAAGAAAAGACTGTTCAATTAATAAAACAATATTTATCTTATAGCATTTTCTGCTCAAAGAACATTTTTTTTTTTTGATGAAAACGAACCTTTACTGATATTGAAACAACCAGGAGAGGAGGGTCATCAAAGAGATGACTTCCACACCTCAAATACATCACCTAATGAAAATAAATACAAGGATATAAATACACGGTGAACCAAAGTCTACTTATACCATAACAGAACGACACACCGGTCCATTCCAAGATAAAATGCTATCTGCCCGAATAAGGATGGCCGGCAAGTCATAAACAAAATTTGGTTGCCATGTTTTAAACCACATCAACGACCTGAACAGGACCAACTCCAGCATCCCCTCCCAAGCCTCTTCTTTATCTTCAAAGATCTTCTTGTTCCTTGTTAACCATACATTCCATATAACCACGAAAAAAATCACCATCCATGGGGCTCTTGCTCTATTTTGATCAACCAGACCCATCCATTGAATAACTAAATCCTCCAAGTTGCCAGGGGAAACCCACCTAACCCCCCACCATTCACATAGCTTGCTCCATAAACTCCATGAGAATTTACATTGCACAAATAAATGATCAACAGATTCAATCTCATCATGACAAAAGGAACACATAGCATTCTCACCTGTCACAATGTTTTTGCGCATCAAAACCCCTCTTACCGCAATCCCCTGCTGCAGCGCCATCCAGCAGAAGCACTCAACTTTGAAAGGAGCACACCCCATCCAAATCCAAGGCTTTTCGCTCTTTGGGAACAACCTGTTCGCTAGAAACCAGTACCCCGACTTAACAGAATATTCCCCTTTCCTCTCTTCTAACCACTTCCACTTATCTGCCCCGTCCTCACCTAAATATAAGGACATCAACATACTCCTAATATCTTCGTATTCTTCAGATTCCCAAGAAAATAACGCTCTTCTCCAGGCCATATTGACTACCCGTCTCCCATCGTCATACAGAACTATATCGGCCACAACTGCATCAGGATTGGATGCTATCGAGAATAGTCTTGGATGTAAGTCCCTCAAAGCCACTCCATCTTCACCAAACCATTTATCCTTCCAGAATTTACACTTTCTCCCATTTGTAACATTCATACCAATTCTATCCTTTAAACCCACCGAGCCTCCCTCCACCACATCCCCAGCCTTGACAATGTTGTGCCACATATTAGAGCCTCCACTTATATCAAAATCTGGCCAAGAAGACTCAGACCTCCTCCCATATGCATTCTGAACAATCTTTGCCCATGAAGGCTCCTGACCAGAACTGAAATCAAAGTGTATATATCTCCACATCCACTTAAACAACAGGCATTGATTCTTGACTAATAGATTTTCAATACCCAATCCACCCATTTCTTTTGGTTTAGCAATTTTCTTCCAAGCTACAAGGC
This sequence comes from Turnera subulata, assembly GCA_028386065.3. Lineage (NCBI taxonomy): Eukaryota > Viridiplantae > Streptophyta > Magnoliopsida > Malpighiales > Passifloraceae > Turnera > Turnera subulata. The sequence continues at coordinate 110,043 of JAKUCV010006427.1, forward strand.
ATATTTTCCGTTTCTCCTCTGTTCCTCCCCACAAAAAATTCCTTTGCAAGCTGACAATCTTCCTAGCCACACCCTTGGGCAGTTTGAACAAGGATAAATAATATACAGGAAGGTTGCTTAGTACTGCTCTAATCAGTGTTACTCTGCCTCCAAGAGAAAGAAACTTACCCTTCCAAGCAGCCAACCGACTCTTGATTCTCAAAATCACCGGATCCCAAGCTTTGATCCTCTGCATATTACTCCCAATATTGAGTCCTAAATATGACAACGGTAATTTCTCCACCTTGCTTGATAGTGTTTCTGCCAAACTTTGCACTCTTTGGTCTGATATATTAATTCCCACTACACTACTCTTGTGGAAATTAATACTCAGCCCAGAGAGTATTTGAAAGCATCTCAAACTTCGCTTTAGGTTCACCAATGACGACTCCTCATCCGGGCAAAAAAACAACGTGTCATCTGCATACTGAATCAAGGAAGCATCAACATTATAAATACTCAGATTTTGGATTATCCCTGTGCTTGTTGCTTTGTTGACTAAACATGTGAGTCCCTCCGCCACTATGTTAAATAAGAACGGAGACAAAGGATCTCCCTGCTTTAATCCGCGATACGCAATGAACTCATCAGACGGGCACCCATTTAAGAGAATAGCCAATTTAGGATAACTGATGCATCCCCAAATCCATTTTCTCCAAAGAGCCCCAAATCCCATGGCCTCCATAAGATCCATTAAAAAGTTCCAAGAAACGGAGTCATATGCTTTCCTAAAATCAATCTTCCACATTATAGCTCTTCTTCCACTCTTTTTTATCTGGTGGACAATCTCAGATGCTGAAAACACACAGTCTAGGATTTGTCTGCCATCGATAAATGCATGTTGGTTCACACTGATGATCTCCTGCATAACATACTTCAATCTTCTAGCTAGAACTTTGGCCACGATCTTATAGATTCCATGGATAAGACAGATTGGTCTAAAGTCATTGAACCCCTCAGCATCAGCTTTCTTGGCTACTAAACATAGGAATCCACAGTTTATTCCTTTAGGGAGCCGACCAGACTTAAGAAATTCATTCATCAAATCCATCAGATCATCCTGAATTAACTCCCAAGCCCGTTTGAAAAAATTCATATTCAACCCATCCGGCCCCGGTGCCTTATTTCCATCACATTCAAAAATGGCACCTTTTACTTCCTCTCTATCCAACGGCTTTTCCAGTAAGTCTGCACTTTCCTTTGAGATTTTCTTCATAGGAATGTCCCCCCATTTGAATCCAGATTTCGCAGGCCTATTGAAAATTTTCTCAAAGTAAGTCTTAGCAGCCCTTTTCATCTCAACAGGATCCTCCAAGGCCAAGCCCTCATCTTTGATTAGCCTGATATAATTTCTTCTCCCACGATTACATGCATTTAGATGGAAAAATTTTGTATTTTTGTCTCCAAGTTTCAGCCACTTAACTCTTGATTTCTGCCTCCACAGACATTCTTGTTGCTTTTGGCGCTTGAATAGATTCTCCTTCCATACCCCCATCTGCTGTCTTTCTTCAATTCTTAGGATTCTGTTTTCAGTTACTCTATCCAATTCACTGATTTTCTTCTTTAATTCAGAGATATCTGCATCAATATTTCCAAACTCATTCTTATTCCATTCGCGCAATAGCCTCTTCACCACCCCCAGTCTTCTAATAAGCTTAAATTTTCCAGGATGTTCATCACAAGCTTTCTTCCACATATCTCTTAAAACAACATCAAACTTCTCATGAGACAGCCAGCAGTTAAGAAACTTGAAAGGTCTGATTCCCCAGTTTTTCCGCTCCTGTCCAAGGATAATCGGACAATGATCTGATCCTTCCTTCTCTTCAGCCCACAACTGAATAGATGGAAACATCGAGAGCCATGTAGGATCAAAGAAAGCGCGGTCAAGTTTACTTGCAGCCCTATAACAACCCCATGTGAACTTTCTTCCCTGCAATTCTGCCTCACACAACTCATTATTAAAAATGAAATCCTCAAAAGCACAAGCTCCCCTTTCACTAATCCTGCCACTTAATCTTTCACTTGCCACCAATATCTCATTGAAGTCTCCAATCACTAGCCATGGAACCGTAGATCCCCTCATTTCTGCCGACAAATCATCCCACAATCTAATTCTGTCATCCTCTGCTCCCGGCCCATACACACAACAAATACCAATTTCAATGTTTCCACAAAACAATCCTTCCACAATAATCCAATGACTACCATAAGCGTTCCTTCTCACAGTTAAATAATCAACATCCCAAAGCAACACTAATCCTCCAGAATTTCCTTCTGCCCCTACAGAAACAAAGTCAAAAGCACCGCCTCCCCAGCACCTTGCAAAGTCACCCTGACTCCACCCCGAGCATTTGGTTTCGCATAGATACACAATTTTAGCATTCACCTTCACCGTTAATTCTCTAATACTCCTTTGTTTAATACTCGATCCCAATCCTCTAACATTCCACGATATCATAGTAAACATATAGACATAAGACACACACGTTTATAGACTAACCCGTCTAGATACGCGCTACTGATCCCCATTTGCCTTCGCCCAATCCGCTTCCTCCTTCTCACATAACTCTCTTATAGCCGATTCTACCTCCGTTCTAACACCATCAATCTGTAACCCCAACTGTTCACCAACAGCCATCGTCTTCTCCACCTCACTCTCTTTGAGCTTGAGAGCCTTCTCTTTGGACTTCCACACCCGGTAGTTGACGGCTTCAATATCTCCATCTTGTGTGGAGCTATCACCTGAGACAAGTGGTCTGAGACCTATGACAGGCACAATTTTCTTGAATCGCTTCCCTTTTCTCACTCGAGTACCGCTCTTAGTTTTTGCTTGTTCCATTAGAGCATTGAAGTGATCTCTTAAGACAGTAAGGGGTAAGAGTACCTGGTCCTCTCCATCCGAAATCGATTCTGGAATTGACTCATAAACGTCATCTGCACAATTACCTGGGCCTTCACTACCATTTAGCCCATTTCCATCCACCCCATCAGATATCAACCCGGTCCCTACACGTTGCACATCTTGGGCTAATTCATTATCCTTCTGCCCTGGCCCATCTTCACCCCAGCCCAAACCAATATTCTCCTGATTTAAATCCTCCCCCACCCTATTACTACTGGACCCACCCAAAACCTCTTCCAAGAAAGAAGTGTCTGACCGAGGTACCTGAGCTTCTTGGTAAGCCCGAGAATTTAATATATTCCTTGTACCACAGTTGCCAACTTCATGCACGCCTATCGTCCCCATCACAGTATGCACTGTACATTTCAAATTTGCACCAATGGAGCTCTCCTTATTTTGCTCAAGTTTCTTTATTGTCTCGAGAATTTGAAAAGGGTCAGGGGACTCCTGGATCGGCGCACCATCAGCCCTAACCCGAGAAGACCCCTCAACTTGCAACCCCGCCGGCCGGACACCTCTATTGATCTCCACTTCCGCCATATTTTCCGGCATGCCCGAACTCGGCTTCCCATCAGATTCCATCAGGGCCATCTTCTCGTCAAAACACTGTTGAGCCTCTATCACAGATATGTCATATACATTTTGACCAATCTTAACGCTAAAAACCCTAAATAGAGGGTTCTTATATGTCGTCAAAATGACAATCTTGGCAACCTGTAGACTATTACTACACTCAAAACTATTCTTAAATCCAACGAAAGTTCCAAGTCTAATTGCAATCTTTCTGAATAAAGATTCACACCATGCGTGGGGTGGAACGCCATACACATTCAGGGCACATTCACGATGAGCAGCACCGTCGCCTTCCTCCCATTCCTTTACTAGGTCAAACAACTCACCACACCCATCCTCACCATAATCAAGAAATGACAGCATATTCTCTCTGGAATCAAAGACAAGAAGTAGGTATAGACCTCCCAGATTTTTGACCTGGACCTTGGCTTTGGCGAAGAGTTTAAGTCCATGTATCACATCTTCAGCCGAGATTCCTTCCTTCATGACTGCAAAAGCACATGCCTTAAGAGTCCTCAAACACTCTTCCGTAGGGGTGAATTCAAAGGATACATGTTGATACATAGTTCCCCTCTGGCCATCATCACTGACATCCATTCCTTGCACATTATGATTCTTCACCACCTGCGCGAATGATCTACCCTCCATAATTCGATTGGTTGAATATCTCAACTGTCTGCTCTTGAACTTCGTCTCTGACCTTGGCTCCATACCTTTCTGATGTCTATTCTTCGCTACACTCGCCACCAACATACCATTTATCCTCTTCGACTTGTTGACAATCTCCGTCATTTCTTCACCCTTCATTCTGCCCTCAAATCGCACAAAACCAAAACGGATCCCATTCTTATTCAGCTTCCCAGGAATAAACACGTCCATAACCTTTCCTACCTTGGACATCTCTTTGAATAACTCCCATGCTCCCCATCCAGTCGGGATATTCTCCACAAATATATTGACCGCCTTCCTGGACTCTAATGCCTCTTGAACCTGCTTCCTGGACCACTGAGAGAAAAACGATGCTTTAGCCATCTTGAATCTTTATGTTGAATTTCTTTCTGAGACAATTTCCTATTTTTTTTCAATTTCCCCAAAAGAACCAAAAACTAGAGCTTGAAGTACAAAGCATTTGCTTCCAGTTTTTTATTGCTTATATGTAATTACCTAATTCAGAACTCAATAGAAATTGTGTTTTAAAATAGTTTGCAAACTCATCATGCTAAAACACTAATTTTAATCTCCATGATTCATAATCATAAATTTTGTTAATTTTTCATTTCAAATTAAACAAAGAATCTAGAAGGAAAAAAGCGGGACGTGGCATCATAAATTCATGCATAACAAGTGACAACGACAATCAAATCAATCTAAATTAAATAAAGAACCAAGGGGAATGTGTGGTTTGGAATTTGGATCAATCTTTAAAAAAAAAATCTTGGGATCAATTATTAACATTTTAGTACTGGAATATAATAATGAGAAATTAGTAACAGGTTGCAGCAAGAGAACGTGGCCTCTTGCTCGAATCCAGCCTACTCATGCTTTTTTCTGCCGGCCGTAAAGTTTTACCCAGAATTTTTGGTGGGCATTCAGTGCAGCTGCCATGCTATGGCAGATCTTAGTATATTGGTAGTAGTGACGTTGTAATGTTTAAGTGATGCAATTAATCCCCAGCTAAACAACGGTGCTTCCAATTTAGTATGCTTGCCCCCAAAAAGAAAAAAAAAAAAGAATAAAACAATATTCGAAGGATCAGTAGTATTAAAGGCCACTAGCGTAAGGATTGAAAGGCTAGTTTATATAGTGATGAAAAGAAATTGTATGTATTTACAATACTAAATATGGTTAATGAGAACTGTATGCTATGATTAATGATTTTATTGTTAACCTAAATATTGACTTAATTGCTTAATTGGTGATTAAAATCTATATTATCAATACTGTTTGTGAGGTATTTTGAATCTATACTTGTGCTGGTTTCTGTCTTAGTTGCTTGGTTTTGTTAGAAACTAAATTTGCAGTTAATTGAAAAGCTAATTCAGCCCCTCTTATGCTTTTATGGCCTACATTTATAACTATATATAGTATGTCACATCCATGATTCGAAAGTATCTGCAACTAGCGCCTTACTAAAATTAAATTGATGGAGCTCACAAGTCACAAGTGAAAAAAGCGTGAATGAAATCCTTGAAGATCAAAATCATGTGACGAATCACACATTCAACTTCATAAACTCCATGTCCTTAAGATGTGCAGTTCAGCTGGGATACCAGACATCATTCACAGAAATGGCCAAGCCATGCCCCTCTCAGAGCTAGTTGCTTCATTACCAATCCACGCAACCAAAGCTCAATATGTTCATCGTCTCATGCGTCTTCTGGTCCACTCAGGCTTCTTTTCAGTTCAGCAAGGGAGTGACCCCAGCCATGAAGAATGTTATATAACCATCGCTCTGTCCAACGCAGTTACAATCAATGTGTCTGCTTTCTTTGAAAATCATTGCTGCAGAATCACAATTGTGCAAACTGGACTACTTTTAATGTGTGTTAGAACTGAGGCACCTTGTGTAATAAATTTTTGATGGTTAAACTCATATATTACTATTATTGATCTGTTTAAGGCTTTTGTGCCCTCTACTTTGAAGTGTGCTCCCTGCCAATATGGTATCCAATCAGTCTGTAATTTGAGGCACACATTGAAATTTTCAAAACATTTTTAAAGTAATTTTGTTGACCCTTCGGCCTTGGGACTTTGCATTTGGCTGATAGAGATAATAGCTATATGCAAATCCAAGGGAAGGCTTCTAAGTATCAGCATTACATTTGGATAGACAAACCTGACCCATGGTTCTTGTTGGTGTGTAATCTAAAGTATCAAAAAAAATTTATAGGAATCACAGTAACCGGATTGGGGAACCAAATTTTTCTTAAGAAAAAACAAACACTCCCTAGCAACCCAAGTTTATCTCATAATGAATTTTTAGTCTCCCTACCTAGTAATCCATTGTTTATTCTATCTAGATCCACCGTTCCATAGCAAACACCCATGTTTGTCTTTAATTAATTCTTGATCCCTCCCATGTTACTGTTCGAATCAACCATATTATTCTCCAACTGATCAAAAGTTTAACTTCGCTCCTATTTTTTTTTCTGATAAAGAACTTTGCCCCTGCTTTAACAGCACCTGTTGCAGGGCAGAGGACCGACATCGGAAGTTAAAAACAGGAGAAAAGTTAATTCGTGTAATTTTACAACTACGTAACAGATTATGCATCCAGTAAACAATATATTAGCACATTAGCATATTCCATAGTTGTAGCGGCAACATGCTTAATGGAATACCTCATAGAGCCTAACCAAATAGATGGTTTTAGCCCATTATTTATGATTGTGCTAAGTTTACTTGAGTTCGAACTCAACATTTTCTGAACTATACTCTTCAGCAGCCTACGTACCCACTGCACTGCTGGGTAAGTAATGGTCCACTGGACTCATGGAGAGTTACCGCTGGTTAGCCCACATAACCACTAGTATTTTTGAAGGAGCCTAAGTAAAATTCTTGCTTCTTCGCTATCTGTCTAAGATATACCTGTAATAGAACTGAGATTATGGGGCTGTCAAGTGGTTTGTGGAGAATAATAAACATAATACTAAAATTAGAAAACTAATCTCCTTTAGCTGTATTACTAGAATTGTAGGACAAGTCGTGTACATAATTTGTTCTAGCTATTTACAAGCACATGTGCTTATTGTTTATGCATATATACGGTGCTATATTAAACTTAGTTATACTGGATTTGGAAGTTTAAGTTTCAATAATCAAATGTTTAGGAGTCATGTAACTTAGTCTTGTAACTTAGTCCTTATAAATATAGGTTTGGTAGAGTTTACTATGTGGCATAACCCAAAACACATAGTGTGACTATTGTAAGGGGCACCAAGAAATTTTCTGAATTAAACAAAATTATTTATTTGCTAGAGTAGATTTTTATTCCTGCAATATACGTAATGTTGGAATACAAGTGGGGTATACACATTGAAAAGAAAGAAGCCAAATAAATGTTTTTGGATGACTCCAACCAAAGCACACTATGTTGACCATGCGTATTTTGGTTTATTTAAAGTATATAATTTGTTAAATGTGAAACTTTAGAGTTAAATTGTTATTATTATGTATTGAATTAGATATTACTTCTATTATTATTGTTATTTGTACTGAATTTAGTATTTAAAATTGCGTTTTTGTCCAGAAAAAATTAAAATAGTCACTTATAATTCCGGAGAATGGGGATCCGTGCGGGGAGCGGGGCGGGGACGAAGAGAAACTTATGGTGCAGGGGCAGGCCGAAAATTACTCTACCTGCTAATTCCCCGCCCAGTTGCCATCCCTAGTGAGTACCCTACCTAACCACGAGGAATGTTGATCCTTTACCCTAGCTTCCCGTCTTCCTACCCAACACGAACTCTTTTGTTTGACCGAAAATTTAAAATATATCATTCTCTCGTCATGATAGACTATCCATCTTATCACTACATTTTCATAAACTCTACTCTAGTTTAAATACACGCCCATACACTACTCAAACAAGCAAACAAGCTTTTTTTTTGGTTTTGCACAACAATTGATTTAATTTTGATTCAATCTTTAAAAAAATGTATTAATTATGTAAATTATCATTTTTGTATTATAAATATGAAAAATGAGAGAGAAAGATAAAGAGAAGATAAATGTAGGGAGTAGTATTAAAAATTATTTTAAATTAATGAAAAAATATTTAAAATTATATAGAATTTATAAAACATTGTCGGGAGAATTCTTTTCCTTATACAAAAGTTTGAGTGAGGAGCAGCTGGGAGTTGGGAGTACAATTAAACCGTGGACGGTTGCCTACTCTTGGTGTTAATGTCTTTTTCCCATAGCAGAGATGGATTACACATATAGCACTTAACACAGCGGACAAGGAAGTGTTCAATATTAACAAACCATGAATTAAAAAGGCAATAATACTCTTTATTAATTATGTAGTACAACTTAAATAAAGACAGAGGCCACCATGGAGATTTAATTAGAGCATTAATTAATCTCTATTAATATGCCAGCATGCATTGGTTACACGTCAAATCATACAGTAAATGCAACTTAATTGGGACCATTTTTATTTTTACACTAGAGGTGAGGCCTACGCTCTATTTTTCATCACCTAGCCCCATGGAGAATCCTCAAATGCCAGAGGTGGCTAAGTTTTCAAATTAAGCGTACAAATCATTACAAATTAAACAATATGCTGCAAATTTTTTTAACCAAACCCTTAATCCTTTATACACCTTTTCATAATTTCTCAACTTCTACAATACTTAATAATTTAATTATATTTAATAAGATTTATTAAATAAACTATTAATGACGTGATTCTTCAATACTCAAACTAATTTATTAAAGAGGCGTTTGATTGATTTTTTTTTTTATCTTATAATATAATAAGAAAAAATAATCATTTTAAATGGAATATTAAAAAATATTAGACGTCTGTCATTCCATTTTACATTCAAGAAATTTATTATCCATGAAATTTAGACTGAAATATGAGCTTAGAGTCTGCCACATGAGATTAGTATTAAAATAATAAATTTTTCTTAAAACATGACACATTTCGCAGTCAAAATTCACTAGAATGGGTGTCTACTTAAATACAAATAAACAAAATTCAAACTATTAGCTTATGTTAATTAAGACAGGAATACTCTTTTAATATAAAAAGCATAATTTGCCAATTAAGCTGTGGACGGTCGTCTATCTCTTGTTGTTAATGTTTTTTTCCGTTAGGAGAGATATATTAAACATATATAAACATATAGCGATAGCACTTAGCACAACCGACCATTCAATATTACAAACCATGAATTAGAAAGGCAATACAACATAAATAAGGCCATCAGGGAGATCTAGAGCATTAATTAATCTCTATTAATTAATTTGCCAGCACGAACTGGTTACACGTCAAATCATAAAGTAAATGCAACTTGGACCATTTTTATTTTTACACTAATAGAGGCGAATCATCAGAGGCCAGAGGTGGCAATGGCCCAATTCAGTTTTCAAATAAGCATACAGATCCTTACAGATGAAACAATATGCTGCTTATATTTTTAATCAAATCGTTAATCCTCTATAAACTTTTTCATAATCTCTCAACTTCGACAATATTCAATGATTTAATTTTTTTTAATACCACTGTTGATATAAATACTTATTTATTTATAATAGATTTTCAAATGTTTATTGTGTACGCATTATATATGAATACAGTGAACAAAATTACTTTTAATACAATATTAAACAAATTCCAAACTATATATGATTACACTTGCTAAAAGCGTAATAATTATAATAATCACTAAAATAAATACGTCAAAATTAATTATTTTTATATATTATTTAATTAACAATACACATAACTATTAATTTTTTCCCCTGCTCAACATAATGTGGCCACCATCCATGCCAGCTAAGTTTTCATGCCTCTCTCTTCCTCCAGGCCCGTTCTGCTCAATTAGCTTACCTATAAAAGCCAGTGCCACACTTCTCTTTGCATGAATTACTAGTGTGCATCATCAAGTAATGATGGAGTTCAAAGGGGAAGAGAATGTGAATGAAATTGTTGAAGCTCAAAACCATGTGGCATTTCACACATTCAACTTCATAAACTCCATGTCCTTAAGATGTGCGATTCAGCTAGCCATACCTGAAATCATTCACAGACATGGCCAACCCATGTCACTCTCTGAGCTAGTTGCTGCATCACCAATCCACCCAACCAAAGCTCAACATGTTCATCGTCTCATGCGTGTCCTGGTCCACTGCGGCTTCTTTTCAGTTCAACAAGGGAGTAGTGACCCTAACCATGAGGAAGAATGTTATTCCCTTACCCTAGCTTCTCGTGTCCTACTCAAAGACCATCCCTTGACCGTGAGACCCTTGTTGCTCATGTCGTTTGATCCTGTCTTTACAAAGCCTTGGGATTATTTGGACACTTGGTTCCAAAATGATGATCCCACACCATTCGCGACTGCTCATGGGAAGCCACTATGGGAGTATTGTGCAGTCCTGGATCCAAGATTCAATGATGTCTTCAACCAAGCCATGGCCAGCGACAACTACTTAGTGAGTAGAATGCTGTTGAATCAATGCAAGGGAGTGTTCGAGGGGGTGAAAACACTGGTGGATGTTGGAGGAGGCACCGGAGCTATGGCCAAGAACATATCTGAAGCGTTCCCCGACATGGAGTGCTTGGTGTTGGATCTCCCACATGTGGTTGCTGACTTGCATGGCATCAAGAACATGAAATTCATTGCAGGGGACATGTTTGTATCAATCCCACCAGCCGATGCTGTTTTGCTCAAGGTATATATATATACGTTCTGTACCTATATTTCAAATATGATTAGATGTCTTGCAATAATATAGATTTTGAAAATGTTCTAATGAAATTATTCAAGTAATTTGGAAGCACAGGACTTTGACTATAGTTAATTAACTGTGATGTGAAAATTGAGAAACAGAGGATATTGCATGATTGGGGTGATGAAGACTGCGTGAAGATACTTGGGAAGTGCAAAGAGGCAATTTTGGCTAATGGTGGGCAAGGAGGAAAAGTCATAATCATTGACATGGTTATGGGAAACCAAGATCTGGATGAGAAATCCACTGAACTGCAACTCTTCTTTGACTTGCGAATGTTGGTAGAAGCTGGAGGTCAAGAGAGGAATGAGAAGGAGTGGGCTAAACTCTTCTTTGATGCTGGTTTTAGCAACTACAAGATCAGCCAAATACAAGAACCAAGAGCTCTCATTGAGGTTTATGCTTGATAACCTCTTATTAGTATTCGCAGCTAAATAAACTGTTTGCCTTCTTGGAGGTGATCATCATGCTTTGTATTAAGAATTCTGCAAGTGTTATTTAATGTTGACTCGTTGAACCTCTGCATATGAGGGAAAATAAAGTTTGGGTGTGGAGAATAAATTGCGTTCATGAACACGGCCCTGGAAACCCTCCATTTCCAATTCTGCCAACTAACTTATCCAAACGACTCTTATCCACCTGCATGTGTAGACAAGAAAATACGACCACCATATTAGGTCATATATAGTTTAAAAACAGGAATAAGACAGGGTCTCATGTAAAGTACTTCCCTTCACTAAAGCTTGTTGGATTACCGCTCCCACAAATTGCATACATTTCGTTCCTAGTCTGTTGATTAATTGCTTTCCTTGATCATACATTCATCAAGACCATAGATGGCAGGGGAGCAAAGGTGGGATGTGAAGGATATTACCCCTACAAGATCTGATTTCCGGCCTTATGATCGTGAATGCTAGCTCCGGCCAAATCAGCAAAGCATGACGGGTAAACAATCTCCACCCTAGCTCCTTCCCATGTATGGCCTTGAAAAGGTTGTATCATCAGCTCATTTTCAAGTGAGGATGAAGAAGGGTGCGTACCCTTCTTTATATTGAATTGTGGATGTACTAGATAAAACATAAGAAGTTGGGAAACTAACATCTAAGAAAAAAACATAATGGTATGGTATGGGGTGGTGACAATTATGAATATTCCTCCATATTTCCCATCCGTTGCAGCCTTCCCATGCATACAATTTGAGTTGCTGCACCAGCAAGCAGCTATGAATGGGGGGTTCAATTCTTTCTTCGAATAGATATCAAGATAGCTTGATAAGGGATTGCAGACTACGTACCCCCATAAACTTAAAAGTTTGAGAGCAAATAGTACAATGGCCTATTACAAATGCCCACATGCTATTGCATCCTACTGCAGCTGCCCATATGCTACATTGCATCCTACTGCAATGCCCATATCTCTCAAATCCTCCAATAAAAGATCTGTTACTTACAGCCACACAATCCCCCTACCTCAACCAAGATATAACAACTAGGTCTTGCTTTAAGAAAAAAATTTATCTGTATACTTTCAAATCAACCCAAAATAGTGATTAATTTTCCAAAGATTCATTGTAAGATCATTATAGTTGTTGAGACAAACAGATCATGTACACAACCTAGTTTTTCTTAATTTTTTTTTTTTTTTTTTTTTTTTTTTTTGATGCAATCGACAAAACTTTATTGACTGTCAACCTAGTTTTTCTTAATTCCAAGAACCCTTATAAAAAAAACTCACAAACAAGAAAAAAAAATCAAAAAATATTAATATCACCTTTGCAATATAAAAAAAATGATAGTCCAATTTAAGCAACCAACGATCATAGCCAATGAAGGGTTAGGGAGGCGTCAAGCATGAAGGAATTATCATATAAACCAAACTGAGCTCTGGGCTCATATAAAGCGACGCGACCCAAATGATTTGGGCCCTGTCAAATTAGGCATGAACCAAGCAAACCCTTACATGGAGAAGAAAAGTGTTTAAAGATCGTCCCATGAATAATGACATTAGGCTGATGAAATTGCCCCCAATTGGGTCATAAGCCCAAGTTACAAGGGCTGGCATAACTCAACTCTGCTTCGGTTTGTCAGGCCCGAAATCTAATCAAGTTGTTAGTTGAGCCTAACTGAAGATATGATTTGTTTTGGTAAGTTAAAGTTTAGGATGATGGGAAGCTCCCAGTTCAGCAAACCATCGGGAGCCTCCAAAGTTACTAAAATTATCCAAAAATTCCAAAGTTACATATTACAATGAACATATCACTTTAATATCTTTACGAATTATTTACAATTGTGTTTTGTCTTTTGCCTGGAATTGATTATTTAAAACTTAATTGTGCATGTGCTTGGAATTAGACATCGCAATTCGTGTTATTGTGTCGGGTTGAACAGGTAAACGGGTTCTGATTCTTCAACCCGACCCGACCCAGTTAATAATCGTGTTATATCGTGTCGGATTCAGGTTGACCCGCGGGTTACATATTAAATCTAATAAGCCTCAAAATCAATTTGAAATTATTCTATTTTGCACAAGTTGTTGTATTTTTTAAACATATAGGCATATAATTAGATTTTCTCATACATTAAATAAGATTATAAATTGTAGAATCATATTGTAATAGTATTTTAAAGCATTTATAAGAATATTTTTGGATAAGTTTAGTAACTTTGGCCTTAAATATTAAATAAGTCTTATATTAAATCAGTAAAATATCTATACCCTAAATATAATCGGGTCATAAACAGGTACCTATCGGGTTGGCGGGTCAACCCGCTACCTGACCTGCTAATTTTCTTGTCGTGTCGAGTCGACCCATTTAACTAAACGGGTTGAAAATTTCTGACCTATACCTGCTAATTTCGTGTCGGGTTGTGGTGTCAATACCCGTTTTGCCAGCTCTAGTTGGAATTATCGAAATCGCTTAATTGATCGAGCTTAAATTTCAAACTCTAACTAGCCAAACTTCAGCCGCCCACCCACTGCTCTACAGTGGGTAAGTATGGTCCATCGGACTCATAAGAGCTGCCGCTAGGTAGGCCACATCATCATTACTGATCTCTAAATGAACCTACCCATACTTCTTGCTTACACTCTATGTAATACCTATAACTTGTATTATAACTAAGATTAAGGGGCTGTGAAGTGGTTTGTGTAGGAAATATAGAAAAGGGGCCATACTTTACCTAACAGAAGTAGTGCTTCTTCTTGCATACATACACGAGATATACCTTTATATATGCACCATCTAATAAGTTTTGATGCTTCTCCTTGTACAAAGTCAATATTCTTGCTTAATTAGCTATACCCTTTATAACCAAAGCCATAACTTTAGCTTTTCCTTCTAGTATCACTAAATAATTGATGGAATTCACAAGCGAAGGGAGTTTGAATGAAATTCTTGAAGCTCAAAACCATGTATCGTTTCATATACTCAGCTTCATGAACTCCATATCCATAAGATGTGCGGTTCAGCTGGGAATACCAGACATCATTCACAAAAATGGCCAACACATGGCACTTTCTGAGCTAGTTGCTTCGTTACCAATCCACCCAACCAAAGCTCAATATGTTCATCGTCTTATGCGGATTCTAGTTCACTCAGGTTTCTTTACAGTGGAGAAAGGGAGTGGCCCAAACCATGAAGAATGTTATTCCCTTACCCTAGCTTCCCGTCTCCTGCTCGAGGACAATCCCTTGAGCGTGAGGCCCTTGTTCCTCATGCCGTTTGATCCTGTTATGGCAAAGCCATGGAATTATTTGGACAAGTGGTTCCAAAATGATGATCCCACTCCATTCACGACTGCTCATGGAAAGACAATATGGGAATGTGCAGCCCAGGATCCAAGATTCAATGATGTCTTCAACCAAGCCATGGCCAGTGAAACATCTTTTGTAAGTAGTGTGGTGTTGAATAAATGCAAGGGCGTATTCGATGGGGTAAAAACACTGGTGGATGTCGGAGGAGGCTCAGGAGCTATGGCCAAGAACATAGCTCAAGCATTCCCCAATGTGGAGTGCTTGGCGTTCGATCTCCCCCATGTGGTTGCTGACTTGCATGGCACCAAGAACTTGAAATTCATTGGAGGAGACATGTTTGTATCAATTCCACCAGCAGATGTTGTTTTACTCAAGGTAGGGACACATAGTAATGATCCTGAAGGTATATATATAGTATCCTATGGAAATAGATTGTCCCTTTTACAATTTTAGCGTTTTGAATTCAATTTGCATGCATGTGTTTTGGATATTGGAGGACAGACCATATTGCACGATTGGAGTGATGAAGATTGCGTGAAGATACTTGTGAAGTGCAAAGAGGCAATTCTGAGTAAAGAAGGCCAAGGAGGGAAACTCATAATCATTGAAATGGTTATGGGAAACAAAAATTTGGATGACAAATCTTCTGCAGTGCAACTCTTCCTTGATTTACAAATGATGGTGGAATTGGGAGGTCGTGAGAGGAACGAGAATGAATGGGCTAAGCTCTTCTTTGGTGCTGGTTACAGCAAGTATACAATCAACCAAATATTAGGAGCTACAGCGCTCATTGAGGTTTATCCTTAATTAATAAGTTACTGGCTCCTCTTTCAATTCTTAATTTGAGATGTTGGAGAATAATGTTGAATAACTATATATATATTATGAAATATGAATTTTATATGTGTTATGCTGGATAACAATTGAAATACAATAATATAATGAATAATGAAGAAAGTAAACTTTTCTGTTCGAATGCATGATTTCAGTTGCAATTTAATTAATGTCTATATACTACCCTAGTAAGAATCAAGATATTAATTTTTAGCCAAACCTAGTAATGTCATTTCCCCTAGATTGAGTTCCAAGGGTTATACTCATAGGTTCAATCCGTGGGGATTGAGGGTAGTTTGAGGTTAGAAATTCTTAGAATTTCTATGATTCTGATATATTAGAAAAAATGTTAATTTTTCGTATTTATATATGCTAACGATTCAGATATTATTTTTTTGAGAATATGATTGAGATATTATTTGTTCGGTTGTCAAGAGTGAATAATCACCTATAATGCTTTAGTTATTATATATGTGTTAGCGACTCATGATTACGGAGTAGATAAAAGATCCATAGGTTAATGGTTGGACTAGGAGACCAAATAATCGAATCAAATGTTTCAATTAAATACCAATGAACTTATAATGCATATATTCTTTGAAAAGCAAGAGGGATAGAGCTTGGGAATCAAGTTCCTTTGTCCGCCACCAGGATAAGAAAAAGGTTCAATTGATTTGTTTGGAAATAATAATATTTATTTGAAGTAATGAAAAGCTTATTCCCAAGGCTGTTAAAAACGAATTTTTGTGTAAACTCGAAATGGTCAACTAAAAAATGTAACGTAAGAACGAAACGTTCAATCGTAAGAGTCCACAAAATTTAATTATTATTATTAAATAGATTTATAAATAGATCAATTAATAATAGTCATCTTTTTATTTAAGAATTATTAATAATCATCTTAAAATATTAGCTATCATCTTTGTTTGTTAGTAGTGTACTTTTTTTAATATGAATATTAGTAGTTAACTTACCAATTTTTCTAATGATATACTTAAAATTAAACATTCAAATACTAATCTTATCATTATTCTTGTTAATATCACCATATTTTTCCTAATGCTTTATTAGTTTATGTACATAGTCTCTTGATTTCATTTTAAAAAAACAAATTAAACAAAAAAAATAAAAAAAGAGTTGGTAAAATAATTGCGAAATGGAGGACTTTCACCGACACCCAAAAACCAGAAGTCCAACAGAAATAAACCGTTTTCTCACCGACACCCAAAAACCAAAAGTCCAACAGAAATAAACCGGTTTTTCAACCCGCTTTTGCTCCTCCATCGTCATCTATCCTTCTCTCTCCTCTTTGCTTTCCTCCCCCTCTTCTCTTACCCTTTTTTTTTATTGAAACGAGATTTTATTGAAGGAACAGGAGAAAATTTGGAGAAGGATTAGCCATCCAATCCGCTGCTATATCTGCGTGAATGAGAATAGCAAATAAGTCATAAAAGTTACTGGATTACTTCCCCTACCCCTTATTGATCAAAACCCAAATATGAAACCCAAACCCAAACCCCGCAGGAAGAAGAAACAAAAAACACCCACCACCCACCGAGTTCAGGTTTACTTCTCCTCCCCTATTCATTGAAAGTAGGGTTTTTGGGTTTTTTGGGTCCCAATGTTTAGTGGTTTGGCCAATTTGGTACCCCGACATTTTTTTTAGCCGAGCAGGTACCCCGACTTTGCATGGGCAGGCCAAACCTGATCCCCCGGTCAGGTACCTGCTGAAGTGGAGGGCTGCCCGGATTTGAGGTCTGAAAGGTGCTCCAAAACGACGTCGTCTTGTGCCAAAACGACGTCGTTTTAGAGGCTTGGGTGGACACGTCAGAGCCATGTGTATATATGGTCCCCCATGCTATCAACCCGGGTTCGTAACCCAACCGACCCAAAACCCAACCAAAAGAACCACCCGCAACCATTTAAATTTTTAAGACACATATATAATTTCTTAAGTGAGGTAAAAATATATATTTGGCCTTTTCCAGTTCTCTTCTCCCCCGCCACCTCGATCCAATCTCCCTCCCCTCTCCTAATGGCGGCGGCCACGGCCAAAACGACGACGCGCGTCAGCTCTAGAAGCACGCCGACAACAGCCAAGAAAAATGACACGAACGTCGGCCTCAAAGTCTACAGTCCGAGCCTCGCTTGTCTGCGCCTCCACCGACGTCGCCAGCCACGCCAACCACCATAAGACCAGTTGGACTCTCCCCCTCGCCCAGCCACGTCCAACTAGCCCTCCCCTGAGCTCCGTCGCCGACCCTATTCGCGCCTCTAGAGGCTTAGCATCATCGACCAGGTCAGGCATGACGAGGACACGCCGCCAATACCCCCTCCTCCTTGGCCCCATGACCCCAGTCCGACAACCCCATTTTTTTTGAACACGAAATCATTCCAGTCCGACAACCCCATGGCTTCAAGAATTGGGGATTTATGGACATGGAGGGAGAGCTTCTTCCCGGCCATCTGTCGAGCCGCCGCGCCGGTGGCCAAGGTTTCCGCCGCTAGGAGATTGCCCAGACGACGACGGAGGAGGGGAAGGCGGTTATCGAGGAGAGTAGTGAGGCGGAGGAAGAGGTCTTTTCCTTTGGTCGTTGATGCTTTTTTGGGGATTGGGGGTGTCCTTCCCTCACCTCTCATCTTTTCAATTTCTTCTCTATAAATCTGTGGACTCTAATGTTTTGATTGATGTTGTTGGATTGGATTAACGATGATGGTGTTTTCATAATTGAGTTGTCTTCATGGTAATGATGTGAACTTGTTGGTGGAAGTTTTCTCCTCCTCCTCTATGTTTCCAGATTGGAGCCGATGTCCTCGTTTATGTTTTATGTTTTTTTTTATTTATTAGCGTTGATAAAATTACAAAAAAATGAGAAAGCTTATCCTTCATATCCATTTTTTCTTTATTATATTTTATTTTAAAAATAAAAATTTGAAAATGAAAATGAAAAACAAAAAACAAAAAATAAAAATTATGAGTCATTTTGGATCGGGCCCCCGGAGCAGTTTCGGTTCGGTTTGGGCACAAACCCGGAATTTAAGTTAAGTGGGTCCCACTAAACCACTTGTATCCGACGTGGCATGAAACAGTGACGTTTTCCACTTAAAATGACGTCGTTTTGCTACAGTAACACGCGCAAAAACCCGGGCAGCCCTCCACGGCAGCAGGTACCTGACCAGGGGGATCACGTTTGGCCTGCCCATGCAAAGTCGGGGTACCTGCCCGGCCAAAAAAAATGTCGGGGTACCAAATTGGCCAAACCACTAAACATTGGGACCCAAAAAACCCAAAACATTGAAAGTATGAAAATCAGGCCGTCCGAGTTTAGGTTTGCGTCTCCTAGATGTGGCTATCAGTGGGTTTCAAGCACCCAATCCAACTTCTTTGATCTTATCAACTGCCTCCATGACAAACTCGATCAAACTCAACACAAACTCGCGAGTTTAACGAGTTTATGAGTCAACCCGCGAGTTTGACCGAGTTTGACCATAATTCGAGTTTGCATGCGAGTCAACTCGAAACACTACCCTAACATCATGAACTCGGACGATTTTACAAGTTGACTCGCTTTTTTAACAACCATGCTTATTCCTTCGATGTTAAGCACAAATTACGTATCAAAAGGGTTAAGTACCTTTTTGGGTCCCCAAGTTTCGCGTTTGTCCCATTCGTATACCCGGGAGTTTTTCTGTCTCTTTTGTATACTCCGGGTTTAGAATTTTGTCCCTTTTTTGTACTTCAGACAGCCCTGGCGATGACGTGGACATTTGCCCGGGTCCACTTGACACATGTCGGATTTTTATCAGACCACGTGGTAAAAAAGTGGGACCAACTTTTTTTGGATTTTTAATTTTCCAAAAATTCTAAAAATTATTATCTGATTTTAAAATTAAAATACTGGTTGGTTGGCCCGATTTTATTTCTGTTTTACCCATTATGGTCTGAATTAAACTAAAACTCACCCCAATCAATTTATTCCTTTCGTTTTCTTTTTTTTTCTCTCTTTTCTCTTTTTTTTTTCTCTTTTTTCTTCTCTTCTTCTTCCTCCCCCACTCACCGGCACCTGCTTCACCATTTTTTTTTCTTCTCTTACTTACTCTCCTCTCGTCTTCACGCGACACCCACACCGCCGAGCACACCACCGCCTCGATCTTCCCCTTCACTGCAACCCCTCATGTCGTGTCGCCTCTCTTTCCCATCAATCTCCTCCCAGACATTGAGGAGAGGTTGAGGTTCCAGTCGAAGACGGAGATCTGGCCGTCGTGGGAGACGCAGAGGGAGCCGTTGTCTGACCAGCGGTGAAGGCGGAAATGAAGCCTTCAGAGGCGGGGGTGACGGTGGAGACGAGGGAGGCGTCGATGCCGGAGAGAAGTTGGGACTCGATGCCGTAGCAGAGCCCCTCGTCGGCGAGCTCCTGCTTGGAGAAGTGGGTGGCGGTGGAGGGGAGGCGCTTGGTGCGGAGGATGGAGAGGAGGAAGGAGAAGATCTTCGGGTCGCGGTCGATGAAGATGGGGTAGTGGTGGGAGGCCCGGCTGGAGAGGGCGGACAAGAGGGAATCCGGCCCGCCGGATTGGAGGGTGGAGACGGTGGTCTGGAAGAGCTTGCCTCCAACGTTGAGCTTGATGTGCTCACTGGAGTGGCTGATTGCCATTTTTTGGGATCCTTTTGGCCGGCAGTGAAGAGCCATGGTGATCGGAGGCAAAGGAGAGGGGTGGCATGTACTGTTTTGCCATGGTTTGCTATAAACGATGACGTTTGATAAGGGAAGGCTAGGATTAGTCAAACTGCTTAATAGGTAATTATGACTGTTTAATGTGTAATTAACATGAGTTTACTAATTATGAGATTAATTAAAGCACAATATGGTTTATTAATGTGGGTTAAATATATATACAATCCTAATAATGGAATAAATAATAATTTTTGGGATAATAAGAACTAATTTTAAATTAATATGGGTGGGTTTTTCTTTCTTATGAATCTGGGCAAACCGGGTGTAAAAATCGGGCCAACCAGCCGGTAAGGGATTTTAAAAATAAAAAAAAGAATTTTCGATTTTTTGGAAAATAAAAATTTGTGGGATCAGGTGGGCCCTATTTTTTGCCGACGTGGTCCAATGGGAGAGTGACACGTGTCAGGTCTGCCCCGGGCACCTGGCCACGTCATCGGCTGGGCTGCCTGAGATATAGAAAAGAGCCAAAATCTTAAACCCTGGGTACCTAAAAGGGACAGAAAAACTCGCGGGTATAGAAACAGGACAAACACGAAACCCGAGGACCCAAAAAGGTGCTTATCCCTTATCAAAACATACCAAAAACCTAAAAATGGCCCAAATAAGAAAGAGCAAGGTAAAGCGAGACAAAGTCCAATGAAATATATTTTGTCTTCTAGGGACAAAACGGACTAATATCATTTTTTTCATTTTTATGTTTTCTTACAAATTTAATCCTCCCCCCACGCCTTGATGTGTCAATTTCAAAATGGCACGTCAAGAACCACGCCACTTCAAACCAGAGCCTTCGACCCGAGTCACGCCCACATAAAATTATTATATATTTTGGAGAGAAACAAATGAAAGGCTTTCATAAAAATTCCGGTAGGATCGTGGCTTTTTTTTAGCCAACTGGGATAGGAGGGTCTTGTTTGGTATGGGTCCATTTTAAAAAGTTAAGTGTGATGAGAAGATTATTGTCTAGATGGAATAAAGATGTTTTGGGAAATGTCAATGCAAGTATTACGTCTACTCAACGAGCTCTGGATGCTTTGGATAAGGCTCGGGATTTATCATAAGACGAGTTATCAAGCATATATAACCTATAAGCAGAGTTGGCTTGCATAAACGAACAGTTGGAATCCATGGCAAAAGGCGAGAATCAAATGGTGCAGACTTGGTGATAGGAACTCAAATTTTTTTCACATCTCTGCTTGTATCAGCGGGCACAAGAACAGGATCAACCATATTACTTGCAACAATCAGGTGATTTCGGATCCATTATGCCAAGTTGGAGGAAAAATATTTCTTCGCTAAGTTGCACCTCAGAGCAATTTTACCAGACCATCTACATTGGTTCACTTAAGTTCCGTCAACTAGATCCAACACTTGCTGCATAACTTGAAAGACCTCTCACAATGGAGGAATTGAAGGATGCAGTGCGGAGTTGCAATAGCTCCAAAGGTCTGGGTCCAGATGGATTCAATTTCTTCTTCTATAAAAGATGCTAGAATTTAATTAGATTTGATGTTTTTGATATGGTTTGGCTTGTAACCAACAGGATGCCTACAGGTGCCAATTCAGCTTATATCACACTCATTGCAAAAAAGTTGGTGCTGACTCATTTAGATATTTAGTCCCATTTCTTTGATCAACGGTTTGCACAAAATTATTTGCAAGCTGTTGGCACGGAGATTAATGGTTACACTGCTGTGTCTTGTTGGGAATCAACAAATGGCATTCATCAAAGGCAGAAGCATTATGGATGGCACATTCTTTGCCAACGAAGTCGTACACTGGCTTTATAAGGACAGTACATGGGGTATCGATTTCGGGTATTGCAATATGCAGACCATACTATACTTTCTTTCCCCAACTGATTCTCATTCTCTACAAAATTTAAAGAGAAGTCTTAGGGTGTTCGAAGCTCTATCAAGTTTAATTATCAACTTTTATAAGAGCAGGGCCGTTGGTATTGGCTTAACCCACAAGCAGGTGGAGGAGTTTGCGAATATGTTACATAGCCGTACGTCAAGCATTTTCCATTCAATTACGGCAGCATGGAAAACCTGTGTTGGATAAATTCAGTAGCGAATAGAAAGCATGGAAGGGCAAACATCTATCTATTGGAGTGAGGGTGACACTTATCTAATTAGTTCTGCACGGATTGTCCGTTTACTTCATGTCCTTATTCCGGTTACCTGTGGGGGTTGCTAAAAAAATCATTTGGATGCAGCGGAACTTTTTTGGGAATGGGTTGGAGGACTCAAGGAAAGCATGCTTAGTGGCATGGAAATACATTACAATACCTAAGGAACGTGGAGATATGGATACTATCGATATAAACGTTATGAATCAATACTTGCTGTTTAAATGACTTTGGAGCTTCACTCAATCGAAGGAGAAGGATTGGAAGTTACTTATTTAGAATTAATGCGGTTCACACTCTTCTGCATTGATTCCACATGGCGAAATATACTCCTTTCATGCGGTTTAGTTAATCAACAAGGCGTGTATCTGGTGTCGGGCCGTAGAATCAATATTGGCAATGGTAGGCAGGCACTCTTTTGGTGCGGTTACTGGTCTGGGAAAGGTATTTTCAAGGAATTGTACCCACAGCCTTATTCTGTCTCTTTGACTAAAGAGTGCACACTGTATGATGTTTGGAAGAAGTCAATTCTCAACCTCGATGGCTGTCCTCTTGGAGAAGACCTCTGAAGGACTGGGAAGTTTCATATGTTAATTCATTGAAATTGATTGTTCCTATGTGAAATTTACAGTCGCACCGTGATGATAATTGGTTTTGGGAGTGTGATCGAATTGGTGAATATTCGGTGTGCAAGGGCAGAGAGTTCTTCTATAATCAATTGGCTGTACAGAAATACAAACCACTTATTTGGCTGGCCTTATCTCCATTCAAAATTGAGTGTTGGCTTTGGCTTACTCTTAAAAAAAGCATTACCACCAAGGATGTACCTCGAGAACGAGGTATTATTTTTTTTGCTGATTCTATTTGCCCGTTTTGCCATTCACAGCTTGAGACTAGAGATCATATTCTTCTTCATTGTCCTGTGTCTTGGCGGTGGAAGATTTATCATTGGTGGGATATTAAATGTGATAAATCAGAGATTTACCTGATTATAGAAGATCTATGTGTGGTAGGATCTTGGTGATGCAAAGCCTGCAAAAGAGGAAGACAAAAGGACACCGGGGGTGTCCAGGGTGTGTGACCCCGGAGGCTCTCCGATGCCTAAGTCAGAACTAAACTCTCTGTAGTAAGTAATAGATAGAAAAAATTGATTAGTTCTATTCTCGTACCTTTATTCAGGTTAGGGGGCAACTATTTATAGAAGATTTGAGGTTTTTGGTGTGGACCTATACCTCAGGGTCTTGGTATGGACCTCCTCATGGGCTGGACCTAGACCTCAGGGTCTCAATACGGACCAAGACCTTTGGAGACTTGGACCTCAGGATCTTAGAGTGGATTTAGACCTCAAGGTGTAGACCTGGACCTCAAGGTCTTGGCGTAGACCTGGACTCTAAGGGTCTTACTTGGTCCTTTTAGGCAATAAATTATTATTTCATATGTTATCACTAGCCCCCAACTCTGAGGGAAATTGTGTAGCAATTTTCCTTAGAGTTTACTTCTTAAATATGTGCTCTTTCGCTTCAGTCACCACCATGCATTAAATTGCCTTATTTGGCTATCTCGGGACTCATATAGCCCCTAATACGAGCGATCCTCTTATAAGACAAGGGTTTGTATTTTTTTATTGAGCTTACTTTAAACTCACCTTGTCTTTTGCACTTTTCTTTAGACCTAGGAAAGGTCCTCTGGATTTACAGGAATTCTCATTCTTTACTTGTAAAAGGAATTTTTTTTTCCTTTTTTGTTGTCTCTTGAAAGCCTCTCTTTTTAAACTCTTAAATATTCGCTGTTAGATAAAATAAGGTGGGCCAATGTAAGGAGAACCTTCAAACGTGGATTCTTTTCTTTTTTAATGGAGACACAATATAAAGAGGACCTTTAAAAGTGGGTACCTTCTTTATGGAGATCGGATATAAAGAGGACATTTAAGAATGGGTTCCTTCTTCATATTTCTTCTACTCTCTAGTTTTAATGGAGGAGATACAATATAAAGAAGACCTCGTGGGTACCTTCTTATGGAGATCAGATACAAAGAGGACCTCTAAGAATGGGTTCCTTCTTTATATTTCTTTTACTCTCTTTTTTTAATGGAGGAGACATAATATAAGAGGATCTCTAGAAGTGGGTACCTTCTTCATGGAGATCGAATACAAAGAGGACCTCTAAGAATCGGTACCTTCTTTATATTTCATCTAGGCATGCGACTTTTGTTTTTTGACTGCTCAGTGCTGGTTGTCTTTTTTTTTTTTCAAATCTGTGACTACGTGGGCTTTATTGCCTCAGTTGTCTTTTTTTTTTTCAAATCTGTGACTATGTGGGCTTTATTGCCTCAGTTGTCTTTTATCATGCGACGTATTTGGGCCATACTGCGCCTTAGTTGTCTTTTATTATGTGATCTTTCTTTAGATCGTCGTGTTGTTGCGACTAGAATCGGCTACATGGCCTTATGTCGTCTTGCCTTGCAACTATAAACTGTTGTATGGCTTTTCAGTGTCTTATTTCTCCAACTAGTAGAGGGTACACAGCCTTTCGTCATCTTATCTTACAACTATAGAATGTTGTATGGCTTTTTGTCGTCTTATTTATGCGACTAGCATAGGCTACATGGTCCTTTTTCCCTCTTTTTTTGGATTGTTACTAGTAAAAGACAATATTTTCACACCATGGGTGTTTCCTTTTTAGACCTTTGGAGTTCGTTCTTTTTACACTCAAGGAATCTAAATTTTTACAACCAAGGAATCTTATTTTTTAAACCCAGAGAGTCTTCTCTTTTTTCGTATGTATATATAATAACCCAAGTAATTTCTTGCTTTTAAAACTTTATTTTTCGAAATTAGGATGAAACCGATACATGATTAATAGTTTGAAAATAGAATTGCAAGATATGCTACACAATTTGAAAAGATTTTAGTCGCAAATATATGCTTTTCCTTCTGGCGAAAACTATGGTAATTAATTAAAAGAAGAGAAACCATAGTAAATAATAAAAAAGGGGCCAAGGTCAGCAGGGCATACGGCCAAGTAAGACCTTAGTTTTCTAAGTAGGGTCTTGTCCTTGACTTATTATTATTATTTTTTTTAAAAAAGGAGTATTGTGAACAAGACTTTGAATTAAAAAAGAGATTTTATAAGTAGGATCTTGATTTAAAAGGGAGGTCTTTGTAAATAAGAGTTTGATTTGAGGAGGCAGGACTTGTTAACAAGAATTTAATTCGAGAAAGGAGACTTGTAAATAAGTCCTTTACTTGGGGTCTTGTTAACAAGACCATGGGTATAAAATAGATGCCAGCTTGGGATTTATCATTTTGTAACTCCTTAAATGAAAGGAGATGGACTAAAGTGTAATCCCTTAAATGTAAGGAGATAAGAAACCCTTAAAAAGAAAGCATTTTAACTAGGGAGTACAGATTAAAACCCTTGGATGTAGGTACAAAAATATAAGACCCAAATTATAAAGTCCTCTAGAAATCCGTTATCATTACTCTTAAGGAAAGAGAATAAAAAATTGTTTCTTCCTTCTAAAATTTTTGTTACCGTAACTCATGGCGATATAAGACCCAAGTTGGAAGGTCCTCTAGAGACCCCTGTTATCATTATTATTAAGGAAAGAGAATCAAGAATTGTTTCTTCCTTCTAAAATTTTTGTTACCGCATGGCGATAGGTGTGACGGTGTCATAATTTTTTTTTTTTGTTAACAAGACCTTTACAAGGGGACATCTTTTGTTAACAAGACCTTAAAAATAAGACCTTTTAATCGGGGAGTAGGGAAATCTTAAAAATAAGGAGTACAATATAAACCTAAAAAAAGAAGGCCTTTCAATTAAGGACCTTAAAAGTAAGGCCTTTTAATCGGGGAATAGGAAAATCTTAAAAGGAAGGAGTATAATATAAACCTTTTAAAAGAAGGTCTTTCAATTAAGGACCTTAAAAATAAGGCCTTTTAATCGGAAAGTAGGGAAATCTTAAAAGGAATGAGTTTAATATAAACCTTTTAAAAGAAGGCCTTTCAATTAAGGACCTTAAAAATAAGGCCTTTTAATCGGGGAGTAGGAAAATCTTAAAAAGAAGAGTACAATATAAACCTTTTAAAAGAAGACCTTTTAATTAAGGAGTAAGGAAATCTTAAAAGGGAGTACCATATAAGCCTTTGAAAAGAAGGTCTTTTAATTAGGGAGTAGGTAAAATTCTTTTTCCTTTTTTTTTATTAGTCGATATCATTATACATACATATTATACATACTAGTAAATCTTAAAAAGATGGAGTACAATGTAAGCCTTTGAAAAGGAGGTCTTTTAATAAGAGAATAGGTAAAATTCTTTTTCCTTTTTTTTTCCGATATCAATATATATACATATTATACATACTATATATATTCCACAATACATGAGAGGGAGTAGGTCACACCACGAAATTCGTTACTAAAGCCCCCTGCTTCACTTTTTCCTTTTTTTTGTATTTTTTGTTAAGAAAATAAAAGAAGAAATAGGAAGAGAGTAAATCGATAAGTAAATTCAACTTTGTGCGAGGCTATTTTAAGGAGTAAAAAGTAAACACTTAGATAAGGGTACAAAATATAATCCTTTAAGCACAGGTTTATAAAAGAAACCCTTACATACGAGTGTATAGAAAGGAGTTGGACTTATAAAAGAAACCCTTACATATGAGAGTATAAAAAAGTAAAAGGAGTTCTTTACTTTTTAGAAGAGATTTGATTTAATACGAGATTAATAACAATGTCACTCACACATGACAACTAGGGAGACAAAGTTTTTAGCTCTTTTATTAAATGAGAATGAAGGGACTTTTCAAGGTCTTTATTTGCAAGAGAAAAAGAGTAAAAACCTTTTGATGGGAGAGGAGAACCTGCAATGCTTCTTAACGTAGAACCCCTTTAGTTTCTCTATATTTCATGTATGGGGGAGCAACTTTCCAGCTCTTGGATTTCGCGCCCTTCTTCTTCAGTGAATTTTGGTATTCTCTCGTCGATTATCCCATCAAACTGGGGCTTTGTTAGAGCTAGGGCCTCCTCTATATTAATTTGTTTAACAATTTCTGCCATTAGATCATCTTCATTTTCAGGGCCTTTGGCAGCTAATGCCTTCTTCAAATCCATGTTGGTGGTTGCCGTTATTAGCGCATGTGCTTTGGTTGAGGTTATTAGATTAGAAATTTCAATGGCCTCTGCATTGAAGCGCATCATAAAGTCCCTTAATGACTCCTTTGACTTTTATGTCATCCTCATGAGGGTCAATGGAGTCTTCTTGGTCTTTTTCTGACTAGAGAAGTGGGTCAAAAACTGGTCACTAAGCTCTTTAAAGCTCCCTATTGATTTGGGTGTTAGTGCCATGTACCACTCCCTAGCTGACTGGACCAAGGTGGTGTGAAAAGCTTTGCATAGGACATCATCTGAGTAACCATACATACCCATAGTCCCTATGTACTGTTTAAGATGGTCTCTAGGGTCAGTATTACCACCGTAGTTTTCAATAGAGGGGGCTTTATATTTTTCTGGTACCGGAGCAAGTCGGACGACATCTTTCAGAGGCGAGACACCATCCATCTCATTCCCCCTTGCTTGCCGTTTCACCGACTGTAGGTATTGTTCAATCAATTCTTTCACTTGCCTTTCTCACAAGGGACCCTTGTCTCCCCCATGTTCTTCATGTTCTTCTCTAAAGGGACGTGCATCAAAGGCTGCCTTCATAAGTTGTTCCTCCTCATCACGAGAGGGAAGCCTGGGCTTTTTTCCAGCCCTACCTCTATGCCGCTCTTCGGCATCCCCTATTGGGTTTACAGAATGTAATTTATGCAAGCTGGCCAATATCTCATCCCTAAATTGCATAAATTCAGCCTGGGATACAGTGTCAAAACATGGCTGATTTGTGGAGGCCTTACTTACTAGATCTCTTTCGGTACCACCACCAACGGTGGGTATTGTTGGATTACCTTTTGGTTCCATCACCTTGGGGTGTAGGTTCCGTGGTAACACCCAATTGTTCATATTGGGAAGACATGACTTTTTGTCCAGGTTTCCCACAGACGGCGCCAAATGATAAATCAGAGATTTACCTGATTATAGAAGGTCTATGTGTGGTAGGATCTTGGTGATGCAAAGCCTGCAAAAGAGGAAGACAAAAGGACACCGGGGGTGTCCAGGGTGTGTGACCCCGGAGGCTCTCCGATGCCTAAGTCAGAACTAAACTCTCTGTAGTAAGTAATAGATAGAAAAAAATGATTAGTTCTATTCTCGTACCTTTATTCAGGTTAGGGGGCAACTATTTATAGAAGATTTGAGGTTTTTAGTGTGGACCTATACCTCAGGGTCTTGGTATGGACCTCCTCATGGGCTGGACCTAGACCTCAGGGTCTCAATACGGACCAAGACCTTTGGAGACTTGGACCTCAGGATCTTAGAGTGGATTTAGACCTCAAGGTGTAGACCTCGACCTCAAGGTCTTGGTGTAGACCTGGACTTAAGGGTCTTACTTGGTCCTTTTAGGCAATAAATTATTATTTCATATGTTATCAAAATGGGTTCCACCACCTACGCTAGAGGAGTTCATACTACAATGGGCATTCGTGTCACCTTATAGTTGCAGTCGCTCTTGGTAGGTGGATGTGGCTTTCGCTACTTTGTGGGGGAATTTGGTTGGAAAAGAACAAGAGGATCATTGAGAATAGTGTTACTCTATGGATTATGGCACAGCAACCTGAATTCCCTTTTGTGACAAAAAAAAAAAACCTGAATTCCCTTTCAACGCCTTGTGCGTCATTTCAAATGAAGAAACTCTCAAAAATGGGAAGGGATCTTATCCAGACGTCAAGTTACTTTCATATTCACCTTAAATTATGCTTTGCTGGTGCCCTGCCTTTGCAGTTGTGGTGAATTAGTGTGTATGTTCCAATAATTTACTTCTGCTTATGTATCATATATATATGTGCATCATTCGTGTAATGGTGAGTTGGATGCAGTGCCTAGGACATCATTTTGCTCTCTCGAAACTTTATGTTTTGCTTCAAGATTTCGAAACTTTATGTTTTGCTAACTTGCTCTACTTAATTATTGTAACTCTGTACATACGGATTTTAATAAAGTTCATCGTTAGCATATAAAAAAATTGTCTCATCAGCCTCAAATACAAGAATGGAAAAATGTTATCAGTCCGGGAGAAAACTCAGAGGGCAACAATTAATGGGTGTGTTTTTTCTTGGAAAAGAAAGATAATTATGTTACTACCTGGCAACAGGTTAACTCCCGCTTCAAAAAGTCATACAATTACAAAGGCATTGGGGGATTGGCAATCCAGGTTATCGAGCATAATTAACCCTGATGGGTGCATGGTTGGCTTGGGACAAAAATTAGCATTTGATCAACATGGATTAATTTGTTTCTTCTTGTGGTTGTTGTGGAGTCGGCTCAGAGTCCAAGTTACATGTGAATTATTCACAAAACACTTTTTTTCTTTTTGTTAAGAGAGTTCACTAACACTTCATGGGGTCCCCAGAGCCAGAATTGCAAGTTGCAATAGATCGAACTTTGTACTGTCTGAAAATATCCCATCTACCCCGACCTATCAGTCAAGCCCTCCCAGCCCTTTCATGTACTTGGCTAATAAAAGATGTAATGTGAAGAGATTAATACATATCAGTAGCCAAAAGTATTGCAAAGTGTAGTGCGTGCATCACTATAGTATATTGATGGAGTTCACGGACGAAGAGAGTGTGAATAACATTCTTGAAGCCCAAAATCATGTGTGGTTTCATGCATTCAACTTCATACACTCCATGTCCTTAAGATGGGCAGCTCAGCTGGATATACCTGAAATCATTCACAAAAATGGCCAGCCTATGGCACTTTCCGAGCTAGTTGCTTCATTACCAATCCACCCAACAAAAGCTCAATATGTTCATCGTCTCATGCGCATTCTGGTCCACTCAGGCTTCTTTACAGTTCAGGAAGGGAGCGATCATAGCCATGAAAAATATTATTCCCTTACACTGGCTTCCCGGCTCCTACTTAAGGACAATCCCATGAGCATGAGACCATTTATATCCATGCCGCTTGACCCTGTTTTGCAAAAGCCATGGGATTATTTGGAGACATGGTTCCAAAATGATGAACCCACAGCATTCACAACTGCTCATGGGAAGACACTATGGGAATATGCAGGCCAGGATCCAAGACTCAATGATGTCTTGAATGAAGCCATGGCTAGTGACAATTCTTTTGTTTGTGGTGTGGTGTTTAGTAAATGCAAGGGGGTGTTTGAGGGGGTGAAGACACTGGTGGATGTTGGAGGGGGCACAGGAGCTATGGGTAACAGCATCGCTGAAGCATTCCCCAATATGGAGTGCTTGGTGTTGGATCTCCCACATGTGGTTGCTGACTTGCATGGCGTCAAGAACTTGAAATTCATTGGAGGAGACATGTTTGCATCAATCCCACCTGCTGATGCTGTTTTACTCAAGGTATGCAGTACGTTTCAATATACATTTCATTGAAAATAAGAACAAAAAAGGTTCAAGATAACACAAGTTTCGGTGTTCTATTTCAATTTTCAAGCTCTAAGTTTGGAAAGTTCATTAATTAACCATGTTGTTCAAAATTGAGAAACAGTGGATATTGCATGATTGGGGTGATGAAGACTGCGTCAAGATACTTGGGAAGTGCAGAGAGGCAATTATGGCTAATGGTGGCCAAGGAGGAAAAGTCATAATCATTGACATGGTTATGGGAAACCAAAATTTGGATGAGACATCTTCCGCAGTGCAGCTCTTCTTTGATTTGCAAATGATGGTAGAAATGGGAGGTCGTGAGAGGAATGGAGAGGAGTGGGCTAAACTCTTTTTTGATGCTGGTTTTAGCAACTACGAGATCAACCAAATACCAGGAGCAAGATCTCTCATTGAGGTTTACCTTTGACAATTAAGCTCTTATTGGTATTTGCAGTTATATAATTTGTTTGCCTTCTTGGAGAATCTTTGGGTTCATAATTGTACCAACTGATCCAAACCTTTCTATAAGTATTGTTCCTACATATTATCTATATATACTAAAACCAGGAAGACTAAAGTGAACTGATTTGACTCTTATCCCCCACAAATTTTTAATATGACAACTTTATCCTTAAACAATTTCTCGATTGTCTTTAGTTAATTTTCTATCCATCATTCCAGTATTTATTACTCAAATAACTTTACTTTGTTTTTATCATTTTAAATGTATATTAAAACGAGGAAGACTAAAGTGAACTGATTTGACTCTTTTCCCCACAAATTTTTAATATGACAACTTTATCCTTAAACAATTTCTTGATTATCTTTAATTAATTTTCTATCCATCATTCCAGTATTTATTACTCAAATAACTTTACTTTGTTTTACACAAGGGGCGAGAGCCTTCATGCTAACTGATTACTCAGGCGAGATAGAAAGATCTATACTCAAGATGACAATCAAATCTCAAGCTCCTTTTGTAATCCAGTTAAATCAAAGGATTGTTCTTGCAGGATTAAAGAAGATTATTAAAATGACAAGATTCCAAATGTGTGATAATAGAAAAATGTTACCTGTTCAGTGTTAATGAATTGGATGAACGAAACGTTATCACAGAGTTGGCAAAAAATGGTGAAACAAACAATGAGCTGTCCTATGCCTTTTAACACCTGTACGGCATCGAGAAAAGAATTTCTAATCCTCAAAGTCACTACTTCGTCTCCAGCCAACACCCATCTTCTTTAATAGGTAAAAAATTTTTTTTATGTCCTTCCACTTTGTTCATTTCGCATTTGTTGTCCCTCTTTGTTTAATTATCTTTATCGTGTCCTTGAACTCATGAATTACCGGGTCACCATATCCATTTTACTTCTTATAGCCGGTTGGTAGCTGTGATATTGACACGTGTCCCCGGGCCCACGCCCACCCATCTTTTTCCTTGATTTAATTTCCAAATTATTCTTAGTAATAGAAAAATGAGGGATAGATGGTGGGCTCACATACTCATCGTTTTTATAATAATAAAGAAAGGGTGAGAAGAGATTGAAACAGTGTCTGGTTTGATTTTAA
This sequence comes from Turnera subulata, assembly GCA_028386065.3. Classification (NCBI taxonomy): domain Eukaryota; kingdom Viridiplantae; phylum Streptophyta; class Magnoliopsida; order Malpighiales; family Passifloraceae; genus Turnera; species Turnera subulata. The sequence continues at coordinate 142,530 of JAKUCV010006427.1, forward strand.
AAAATAAATATAGGTTGGGAGGAGAAAAATGCTCGATCAAAACATGAAAATAAAGAAGAAAAGATAATCAAATCTGAATCTACTAAAAGACCAAAACACATTACTCCATATATAACTTGTTCTAACTGGTAGAGATTTAAATTTAATGTAACTTGTTCTAACTGGTGTGGGGACTGAAATTTAACATTCAACAGCTGTTTTTGCCCATTAAAAAGAGTTGTTTGTTGCAGTCTTCATCCTAGACACCGGCGTCTGGCTCGAGCATGCGAGCTTCAACGGCTCCGCCATGCCGCAGATCCCCGCCACAGGCCTGTGCCAGTCTAACCCAAACTTCTTGCTGAAATATTGCAATAAGAAAGCTAGTTCTCAAATTCCTACAGCCCCGATTTCATAACCTTTCGGGGCGTGATGCATGGAGTTGACCTGTTAATTTGAGGCGGTGGCCTTCGTCACCTCGAGCACGCGGTCGATTGAGTGGAGGCAGCGGCCTTCGTGGTGGATCGCGTCTACTCGGGCGGAGCGGCTTCTTGCAGCGCTGCAACGAAGGAAACGGCGACGACTTCTTAAATCTTGAAAAGATGAAAGCCTAGGGTTAGTTACACTATAATATTGAATTGTAATTAAAAAAAAAAAAGCACGATGTCGTTGTTATGTTAGCCTAGGCATGCTTATTTTTCAACCTATATTTATTTTTTAAAATCAAACAGACACTCTTCACCTGATTTCAAGTGTGCGGGATCCACCTCCTCTCACACTTTATTTATTATAAAATATTGAAATCGATGTGTACGGGCCCACCTTTTATCTCCATTTTTTATTACTAAAAACCATTTTTTAATTAAAAATAGAAATTGGAAATAACAAATTGGGGAAACAAAAGAACCAGGAAAAAATGGGTGGGCGTGGGCTCCACGGATACGTGTCAATATTATATTTATAGTTGCCAACCGGCTATAGTATGTAAATTGGATGTCGTGATCCAGTAATTTATGAATTTAGGGACACGATAAGTGAAATTAACATAAGAGAGACAAGCAATACAAAATCAACAAAATAAAAGGACTTAAAAAAAAATTTTACCCTTCTTTAATATTCCCTTAACCTTCTGCAACATAGTAATAGCTATTAAAGCCAACAGACCCAAAACTCCATTTGCTTTAATTTGTCTCTCGGCATCACCTCCTTTTCTTCCAGGCTTCACAAAAAAAAGAATAAAACTTTATTTTTAGGTACAGGTTGTAGAAGAACAAACAGGTACCTGATTTTTTCTCACTTTTAAGAAGCAGATTTTGTTTGGTGGTGAGAATTTCCCAGCTTTGAAAATCTTGATCACTAATAGGCATTTAACTATCTCTATCAATTATGTCATTGCTTTTGTGGTTCTACTTTATTACTTAACTTGCCTTCCGTCATCCTGCAAATACTTTTTTTTGTCGAATCATCCTGCAAATACTTAATAGTATTATTATTACACAATGATATATGGAAACAACTACAATTGTCAAGGGCTGCAGCCGGCAAGGCCACCTTCCACGTAGTTTCCTTTACACAACGAGAAGCTAAGCTCACAACTATATAAATCCTCACCAGCCGCTCCAGTTCCTGCAGAAGACACTCAACAAAACCCAAAAGAAACCTTCCTTATAGACTGCAGTAACCAAATTTTTTTGAAATAAATCTACTGTTAAGCAATCTAATTTCTTCGATCATATCGTTTTTTTTTTTTTGCTTTTTTGTGAACCTTTATTTCTCTAATTCTTACACTCAAGTTTTTTTCTTTCTTGAAACAGAGTCATGGCCCTTTGGTGGCAGGTGCTGCCCTCTTTAATGTTTTGCTGGAAAGGCTGGCTTATCCTGAGGTGTGGAATTCTTCCGAGGTGGACAACTCAGTCATAGGCGGTTGCAGAACTTGGAGACAACCTTGAACACTGTCAGTGCAGTGCTTGATGATGCGGCGGAGAAGCAGATTACTTCACCTTTTGTGAAGAAATGGTTGGGTGAGCTCAAAGATGTTGCCTACGAAGCTTAAGAATTCCTAGACGAGATTGCTTAGAAGTTGGAGATCAAACAAGTCCCTACTAAAACGAGGAAGACTAAAGTGAACTGATTTGACTCTTTTCCCCCACAAATTTTTAATATGACAACTTTATCCTTAAACAATTTCTTGATTGTCTTTAATTAATTTGGACGAGCTTCTACATTTGGCATCCTGGAAAAAACTCATTACATTGTTTGATGGGCTACTTTTTTACTTTATTTTTTTATTGTCATAATTTTGCAATCGGAAAAACTAAATAGGTCAAAGCATTCAAGTAAAATTAGTTAACAGTTGATAACACATATCTATTATAAATTCTCAGTCATTATAAACCCAGATAAATCATTGTAAACCCGCAGCGCGGACAACCCGCTAGTTATACATATACTAAACCGTTTATGCAACGTGAGGCTGTTTGTGGACCAACGGCCCGATCGAAAATGTAAACGTCAGGCCCATTTTTAAAGATGTGGGCTTCAGATATTTTTCTTTACTCGATGATTAGGAATGCAAATATGTCTAACCATCATCTATGTACTTATGTAGTATGCACTGAAAAAAATTAAAAAAAGAGAGAGAGAGAAAAAAAAAACCTTGCTCTCTGGCTCGCAGTAAAACATGTTCCTGAGCAAAAAAAAAAAAAAAGAAAAAAAAAGACTTGAGGCAAATACCATTTTGAGAAGAGACACGTTTTGTGCAAATATCATCATTTCAAGTGTGGAAGTGAGTCATTATCAGGCAAGTGACTCTTGCATACTTGAACAATTTCTGCTCGAATGATGTCGTGCTACTAGGGGTATAGGGCAAGTAACATCAAGCACCAGGAGGTAGAAACAGCAGTGGCTTCATGCCAGCAAAGTAAATGATCTTTTAATTATCCACAATTAGACGCTTCGATGAATCTTCATCAAGATTTTCATCGTTAATGGCCCGTCAAGTATCGATTGCATTAAATCTTATATGCGATGATCACGTGAAAAATTCCCCCTTCCTCTCATAGGTATTTCTTACTTTTCCTATTATCTCTGCGTGAAGAATCATTATTCATGCTTGGAGGCTTATAATCAATAATTTTCCCAGCCATCTTTGATTCTCTTAAATTCATGCTTGCATGGCTATATTTTCTATATTTATTATCTTTTTTACGGATATTTAAACTTTGCTTGGTTTTCCATCCATTGCGTGGTTTCCAATAGTTAATGTGAATTTACAATTGCTTTATTTTCCTTGAAAACAAACAAAAATGTAGTACTGTTGATAAGAATCTACAATCTTATTTTTCTTATGTCATTTTTCTATCACTACATTTTGGTTCTTAATTTTTTTTGGAACATTTTTGTTCTTAATTCAAGCTTACATGACTATATTAATAATATCTTCCTAGTACTATCTTTTATTGATTGCCAAAGATTGGGGCTTGGCTTCTGAATAGTAAATTTTAGCCAACTCACTGGCGGGACAACACATTTGTCCCTTTTTCCTACTACCACGGTGCCGTTGTTGACGACCACCACTAACAGAAGCCTTCATGGACGACAAAGAATCCTGGCTTCTCTTTTTGGGTTTTTTTTGGAGTTTGCGGAAAAAAATTAATAAAAAAAAACTAAAACTAAAGGTTACTCTAAAATACGCATCAGGTTCACTCTGAAAAGTTAGGTTTTCTAGAGACTTGAAAAAAGCTGCAAAGTTGACATATATTTCATTAGATTTGGAATTTTTGTGGCTGATTGTTATTGTTGATGATAGTTTGGATCGAGATTACTTGGAGAATTGAAGTTGCTGCTTTTTATTTGCTATAAAAGATGGGAAATGAACCGAGGGGTTTATTATAGTTTTGGAATCCTAGTGGCTGCTGTGTTGTGCTTAACTCTACACCTCCGAACCAAAGCCCTTTGTATTGGATTAGTGGCTGGGAATTTTGATATGACAAATTGAACAGAAGCATGCTTTCATTTTAAAGCTAATTCTCTTAATCACTTCATCCTCTGTTTGCATAAGATGTATGTTAGTTGGTATTTGGACTTCAATTGAGACTAATGAAGGGATTTTAAACTCCTTGATTTCTTTCTTATCACTTTCTCATTTCATGCTACAGACAAACAAAGTAAGGTAGAGGATACTTGAAGGTCAGTTTCTGCCAATGAAGAGGATCAATCAAAGGTAAAAAAAGACAAGAATACACACATGGTATGGTGATACTGTTAAAAAGAGAATACCAAGGACAATTATATGTACATGATCTGAGACAACTACAATGAAGTTGCTTCAAGTTTTGCTAAGTAAAGAAGAGAAGGCAAGCCAATATCGGTACTTAAAAACTTTTAGTCCAAAAACAAACATATATTTAAACCATAGCGTTGAATTCAAATGTAGTTGATTGTAAATATTGAGTTTGAATTTTTTTTTTATCTTTCAAATGCTTAGTTCATGTTCGGTTCCAAATATTAACTAATGATTTTGGTGTTTCATAACTTTGTTTTTGTAGTTGTTGCTTTCATGTCAAATGATTTAGTGAAAGTTCTCCTTTGAAGAAATATAAAATTTTTCAAAAAGGAGTTAACCTAGAATTATAAAAGTATGTTTATTGTTAATATTGTTCGATAGAATCTAGGTAAATAATTCTGATGAGTGCGGGAAAATCCTGAAGAATGTGTAAATGGAGGTTTTTTTCCCCTTCAGTGGAAACAGAAATGTAAATGAAATTTTGGTATCTTATGCATGCTTACATTTAAATTTTGCAGCAATATGATATTGGAGAACATCAACATCCTCTTAAGGACAACTAAAATATCAATCGTTCTCATAAAAATTTTTTAAAAAAAGTACAACTAAATTTTTTTTTTCATTGTGCATGTGGGGATGGATACTGATGTTGGAAGTCTATTTTAGATTTTATTGGCATCACTTTTAGGGCCGATCCAACAATTACTTCTTGGAAAGTTATTATTGTCTGGATATCTAACTAAACAAATATGGTAGCATAAGTTGGTATAAGAATTATACGAAAACTCTGTATCTAGAATTCCTTTGATCCAATTTTGTCTCCCTCTATCTTCCTTTGTTTATGTGTTGTTAGTTCTGAATTTTTAGTACTACATAGATATTATGTTTGTTTGATAGTTGATAACTTCCTTTGGTATATTGTTGGGCAATTTACTTAATTTTCTGGCTAATGATGGGATGTTAGTGTTTCTGTTCAATTATTTTAGTCTCGAAAAAAAAAAGCTTAAAGATAAGTTAATGTTAGTAGAAGATAAACACAAGAAGGATAACACTTAACTACTATCAAGATATGCACTAGTTTGTGATAACATTGTGACCAGCTGTATCTAATGTATTTTACTCATTGTAAACTTCTGCTCAATGTACGCAAGTATTAGTATATAAGAGTGACACAGGCAACACAATTTGGTGTGCCTTTCATAATCTTATTCTGTGTATTGTGCAATCTTATATGGTAGCGGAGCTAATTGCTTAATCGCATTAGTTTTCCTGAGTAGTCTGTTTCCTTTGTTTTTTTTTTTTTTTAAGTTTCTTTCTGGTTGCCTGTCATGTCGTCAGATGACTTACCAACTGAATCTGCCACCAATACTGGTTCTTCCAAGACGACTGATGCTACTGTTATTGTTCCAGTTGCTCAACCTGATGGTGTCCAGCCTCTTAGTAACTCTCACCATTTTGTGTCTGTTCAATTATCCCACACTAATTATGTGTTTTGGAGGGCTCAGATTGAACCCTTTTTGGCAGGACAGGGAGTTCTTGGCTATGTCACTGGTGGTTTTCCTTGCCCATCTCCCACGATTATTGGTGCCGATGGTGTTCTCAAGTCTAACCCTGCCTATACTCGATGGGTGCAGCAAGATCAGGCCATCTTAAGCACAATCAATTCCTCTCTTTCTGTAGAAGTTTTTCCAAATGTTGTTGGCAAACAAACATCCAAGGATGCTTGGGACGCTCTTGAATCCTCTCTGGCATCTCCTAATCAGGCCCGGAGGATGGCACTTCATACTGCCTTGCAGCAGATTAATCAAAACCCCGATGAGCCGGTGTTGCAGTATATGAATCGGGCGAAGAGGTATTCTGATGAACTGGCGGCTAGTGGCCAGGCCTTGTCTGCAGTTGATTTCCAGATCAATCTTATCCGGGGTCTTCAGCCGGATTTAAAAACCTTTGCAACTACCATTACTGCTCGTCCCGAGCCCTTCTCCTTTTCTGAGTTGCAGGGTGCCCTTATGAGCTTTGAGTTTCTTAATCATGATCCTGTCAAAGTTCTGAATCTTGAGCCTTCCCCATCGCCTGCTGTTGCACCAATATGTGTATTGTGCAGTCTTATAGTTAATGTCCATAATTATTATGGCATAATATGTGAGCCTGATCCGCTTAATTGATTGGTTTCTTAACATTTGACCTTGAAATTCAAAGTCAACACTATTCAGCATATTTTCTGAGTTCTTGCTATTGGTTAGAATATTTAGTAACACAATGAATTCAAAAATTTTAAAGAATAATTTAATTTCATACTGGGATACCAGATACGGCTTTTCTTCTTTTTTTCTTCTTCAAATAGTGTTTTGCAATAGGGAATTAGAGCTTTTGAAATGTGTTTTTGTATCTAACCTGACATTTCATACCATGAGTCATAAAATTAAAACCTCACCCCTCTTTGATTGCAGGTAGCAAATGCCTGTTTAGTTTCAAACTATCACAACATTCATTGTAAACTTGAGCCTGAAGCCAACCAAAGCAAACCTCCTCGGCACCACCACCTCAAACCTCTGATGTCTTTGGCTACCAGTGACTCAATCTTTTTAGCTAAGTTCAAATCAGTGCTTATGTGGCACATAAGGTTTGACAATCTATGTCTACAAATCACAGTCCAAAGCTTTAAGGCTGTGAATCTACTTAATGTAATTTGCTATTATTTATAGTCCATTCTTGTATTTGATTCCCTGGTCAAATATTCTGCATTACCAGCCAACAACTTGATAAAGGAGATGGGTCCTTTTGCCCACAATCAGCACAGTCCCCATGTTAATGAGGTACCATTTATATGCCTTCATGGTCAAACAATCTGCAAGCTCAACTTTGTCAAGTAATGCCTACATTCAGGACAAATGTAGACACTTCCAACATAAGCTGCATCAATATCTATATGATGTATTTCCTCGAAATTTTTTGCATTGATTCACTACTATCATGCAATTCTCAATCTCATATGCTTGATGAGAATAAGTTATTAGAATAATTTGAGTTTTATAAGATATTTAATTATATTATTTTATGTTGGACTGAAATTTTACTGTATTTTTTTACGCTGGAAATCTTATATCTTAAATGTTCTCAAAATTATTAAGAATGTTATAAAAAATGGTCCATCAGGTTGCATCCCGCAGCAAAGCGCGGGTAACTTACTAGTTTTATAAACTATTTTATATAATATGGCAGCATCATAATTTAGTATAATGTAATGGAAGTGTTAAAAAGTAGAGTATATGATGTTCTATTAGTCATATCATACGTACCATATAAATGGGCCGTTCTGTAAAAAAAAAAATATATAAATGGGCCATTAGGTTCACCCGAAAGATTAATCTGATGGGGTATACAATACCCTCATATTTATGGCCCAAAATCCTCCTCGACTTTTTATTTTTTCCAATGTGAGATTGGATAACACTAAGACCATTAAGGGTATATGAGTATTCGACCAAAAAAAAAAATTAAGGTTTCTGAGTAGTCCACACGAACATTTAACGAATTCAAAATCAACCCAAACAATACCAATTAAGGTTGGTTCAACTGGTAAGTGACTTATTCCACTTAAGCGAGGTCTCGGGTTCGAGTCCTCGTGCATGTAGAAAATCTCATTTGGGAGACTCACCCACCATTAGCTAGGTGCGCTATCCGAGTCGAGCTGGAATTAGTCTGGTGTCTTTGATGTTCTTGAAGGTGGACTGGCCCAGGATACCAGTGGGAGCCCAAACAATATGAATCACCATTTTATAAAAATGGCGGTTTCATACCAAGTTGCTGCACTAGAAATCCACCCACCCAACCATGACTAATAATGGGTTTTTTTTTTTTTTGTCGAAAAGGTATAATGGGTTTGAGTACTATATATTTTTATGGAAAATGATTAGATGCCTCAATTAGTAGCCAAGCTGAGAATGACGACAAATTTTATAGGTAACCTGAAAGATTTGGTCGCTCATGTGTTGCCTTGGAAGTTAATGCCTTTTGGAATACAATATTTGCAAAAGACCAAGAAATCACGTATCTTATATATTATGACAATTATGCCAATGTTAGATCTTGAAATAAATCACTTTACGATTTTATATCAAGGACCCCTAAGGTAAGACCACCACCAACAACACTCGTCTATCCGCTTCTACTAGGATTCGATGGGGAAAGGAAGTGTAGAATTTTGAAATTTGCAATTAATATTCTTCCCGTGCCATATACGACAATTGGTATTTCAATCAGTAGCACTAAAAGGAATGATTGAGCATTAATTAAAAAGAAATTAAGGACGAAAAACGAATAGTAAAATCAAGTTGGACATGTCAATTTCAGTATGGCCAATCTGTATGATATGATTTTCTACTCTATATTAGTGGGCGTAATATAAAATGGAATAGTTCAAAGAAAAATAATAATATAAAGTGGAGAAATGGTATGGCAAGTGCATCATTAAGAATTGATGGAGCTCACAGAGGAAGATAATGTGAATGAAATTCTTCAAGCTCAAAATCATGTGTGGAATCACACATTCAATTTTATTAACTCCATATCCTTAAGATGTGCGATTCAGTTGGGAATACCTGACATTATTCACAGAAATGGCCAATCCAACCAAAGCTCAATATGTTCATCGTCTCATGCGTATTCTAGCTCACTCAGGATTTTTCACAGTTCAAGAAGGGAGTGATCTTAACCATGAAGAATGTTATTCCCTTACCCTAGCTTCCCGTCTCCTACTGAAGGACAATCCTTTGAGCATGAGAGAAGTTATACTCATGGTGCTTCACCCTGTTATGGAAAAGCCCTGGAATTATTTGGACACTTGGTTCCTCTTAGCAAGTGATGCAGATAGAGATAAGCATATGTCGTAGAGTCCTAGTTTGATACATGTTCATGTAACCCTATACTTGTACACCACGATACTTAGACTCTTAGAGTATCACTGTGATTACAACTTGTAACTACTCACTCATTATATAATATAACTGCGACACACAGTTTAAGGTGTGCCAGTAATCAAAACCCTAACTCTAATCATCTCAAGCTTCTATATGGTAGCAGAGCTATTCTAGCTTTACCGCATCTCTTTTTTTTCTTAACTATTTGTCTTTAGTTCTTTTCCTTTGCCACCATGTCTACCGAGCCAAACACTGGTTTCGTTCCACCCCCCTCTTCTTCTTCCACAAACACTGGTCCACCCAACACTGGTGCTGCTACCAATAACTCTGCCTCTGCCGTGGCTGCACCTCCTCCTATCCAATCGCTCAGCAATTCCCACCATGTTGTGTCGATTCAACTCTCCCACACCAATTATGTGTTCTGGAGGGCTCAGATGGAGCCTTTCTTAGCCGGACAAGGAGTTCTGGCCTATGTTACTGGTGAGTTTCCGTGCCCCCCAGCCACGGTCATCTCTTCCACAGGTGAACTTCGCGCCAACCCTGCTTTTTCATGGTGGGTTCAGCAGGACCAGGCGACACTCAGCAGTATAAACTCCTCTCTGTCTGTTGAGGTTTTCCCCAACGTTGTTGGGAAAAAGACATCCAAGGAGGCATGGGATGCTCTTGAATCGTCCCTGGCCTCTCCTAATCAGGCTCGCCGGATGGCCCTTTACACATCCTTGCAGCAGCTCACTCAGTCTCCGGAGGAACCGGTGATGCAATATCTCAATCGGGTCAAGGGCATTTCTGACGAGCTTTCCGCAAGTGGACAAGCGATTCCCCCAACTAATTTCCAAATCAGCCTCATTCGTGGTCTGCAGCCGGATCTGAAGACCTTTGCCACCACTATCACTGCTCGACCCGAGCCTATGACTTTCTCCGAACTTCAGGGTGCTCTGATGAGTTTTGAGTTCTTGCATAATGATCCAGTCAAAACGCTTTCGCTGGAGGCCTCTGTTCTTACCGAAACTTCAAAAGACAATGCAATTTTAGGAGCACCTCCCACGGCCAATGCTGCCCAGCGCCAGCAGCTTCCATCCCCAAACCGTGGTGGTCGTGGTGATCGAGGAAGAGGACGTGACAAACGTGGTCGGTTTGCTTGTGACAATCGGTCTTATCGTGGTGGCAATCAAGATGGTACTCGGCCATGGTGTCAGTATTGTGGCAAAATTGGTCACACAATTCAGACTTGCTTTCAGCGAGCAAATCATTCTTCACCTTCGGCAAATACTCTCACCCAAGGTTATTCTCCTTAATCATGGATTCTTGATATAGGTGCTAGTCACCATGTGACACCTGAACAACAGCATTTGCACCACTGCACTGAGTATCCAGGCCATGATTCTGTGCAGGTTGGCAATGGTCAGGAACATACCATCTCTGATATTGGTAATTCCTCACTACCCTCTTCTACTCGCATCCTATCTATTAATAATGCCCTTCATGTTCCTGCCATTAATAAATCTCTTTTATCTGTCCAACAATTTACCAAAGATAACAGTGTCTTTTTTGAGTTTCATCCCGATTACTTTCTTGTTAAGGACCAGGTCACCAGGAACACAATTCTGCAAGGCAAGAGTGATCGTGGGCTCTATGTCTTCTCCACCTCGAATTCGAGTCCTACACCTGCTGTCTTGTCTGTGGTACGAGTTGGAGAAGGAATTTGGCACGAGCGTCTTGGTCATCCACACTCACGAGTCCAGAATAAAATTTTTAGTTCTTTTCCATTTCCAGTTAAGCATCGTCCTGTGTCTTCCCCCTGTCTAGCATGCCCTATGGGCAAATCCACCCGGTTACATTTAAACTCTAGTTCTCATCGTTCGAATAAACCTTTGGATTTGATTTTCAGTGATGTTTGGGGTCCTTCCCCATATTCTAGCATTGATGGTTTTAAATATTATGTTGTTTTCTTGGATGATCATACGAAATTTCTGTGGCATTATCCTTTGCGGCGTAAATCTGAGGTTTTTACTACTTTTCAATCGTTTCAAGCACATGTCGAACGCACCTTTAACACACAAATCAAGAGTGTGTAAACAGATTGGGGGGGGGGGTGGGGAATTCAGATCTCTTCACAAATTTTTCAAGCACAAAGGGATCCTTCATCGGGTCATGTGCCCTCACACGCATGAACAACAAGGTTCCATTGAAAGGCGCCGACGCCATATTGTGAAAACTGGACTTGCTCTCATGGCCACGGCATATGTACCCTTCACCTACTGGAACTATATTTTTGACACGGCTGTATTTCTTATTAACAGATTGCCCACCAAGATATTAGGAAACAAGGCACCATATGAGCTTTTGTACAATCATGCACCTGACTATAACTTTTTGAAAGTTTTTTGTTGTTTATGTTACCCTTTTCTACGACCCTTTAATCAACACAAATTTGATTTTCGATCCCGGCCGTGTATTTTTCTAGGTTACAGTCCAATCCATCATGGTTATAGGTGTCAAGTTTTATCTACTCGAAAGATATATATTGCTCGTCACGTGCGCTTTTTTAAGCATTTGTTTCCTTTTCAAAAACATCTTTCTTCCCGCTTACCTTCACAGGGACCACCACGTCAGGAGTCCTGTGTTTCAGTGCCACTTTTTGTCTTCTTCCCCGCCGCAACGCAAGACTCAAGTACCCTGTCTTCTACCCTATCTCCACCTCCTACACTCTCGCCACCGTCACACACACGCCACGTTTTAGTTTCCTCCCCTACTAATACTCCTGTTGTCACCCCTCCTTCCTCTCCCTCTCGCAACTTACCTAATACCGGTTCACCAGCTCTACCCTATAGCCAGTCTTCGACTCAAACTCCTGGTCTTCCTCTTTTCCACGACATACCCTCGTCCTCATCACCAAACACTTCAACTCCATCACCTCCTCGTTGAATGACACTAAGAACAAATACTAAGCCACCTGACCGTTACTCCCCCTCGAACTATGTTGTTCAGCAGAGTACCCAACCAATATCAGAGCCTACATCATTCACAGAAGCCAACAAACACTCAGTGTGGCGTACCGCAATGCAAGACGAAATCAATGCTCTTATTCGCAATAACACATGGTCATTGGTACCTTATCATGAATCCATGAATATTGTTGGAAACAAATGGGTGTACAGGGTGAAGAAAACCGCCACCGGTGCCATTGAGCGATTTAAAGCTCGCCTTGTAGCAAAAGGATTTCATCAGCGAAAGGGAATCGATTACAAAGAAGTTTTCAGCCCAGTGATCAAACCTACAACAATCCGCATTGTCTTGAGTCATTCTCTCTCAAATCATTGGCCCATCCATCAGTTGGATGTGCGCAATGCCTTCCTGCATGGGTATCTTGATGAAGCAGTGTACATGACACAACCTCAAGGCTTCATTTCCACTGATTTTCCCACACATGTGTGCAAACTCCACAAGTCATTATATGGGCTCAAGCAAGCCCCACGAGCTTGGTATCGCCGACTAAGTGACTACCTCCAACGACACGGGTTTGTCATCTCACGGGCTGACCCTTCCTTGATGATATATCACAATGCTGGCATTGTTATTTATATTTTTGAAGCGCCCGTGTCCCAATTTGTTAATATAAAATAGAATTTAAATATAAATTGACTAAATTGCCCTTAACATTCCCGGGACACGAAAACAAATCATCAACTAAACACCCGTATCCCAAAATATCTAATTAAATTAGTTAAAGCATGTGAAAAGATTACATTGCCCTTTCTACCCGGGATACGACACAAATAAGATAGTCATCATTTAATTACGCAATATATCATACAATAAGTAATACGACTCGAGTACGCAGCGGAAGACAAATACATAAGCAAATATGAATGTAATGCACCCTATGGATCCAACCCGAGGAGGAAAGCACCGCCACCTGCTGATATGCACCACTGCTCAACGAACAGCTAACCTGTAAAAGGTCTGTGAGGGGGTGAGACCAACCACTGTCTCACCACAAACAAATAAACCAATAATATACAATTACAAATCAACTACAAGTACACCGGCATCAAACAACAACAACCACAATACACAGAGCAAGACATCATCAGACTACAAACCATCACTTGACATTGCTTATATCATTATCTTTGTTATTAGGTTTAAATATTTTATTGGGGCCCTCTACTGTGTGCGTCGAGCTCTGTCCCGTCTCATGAGACAACCAGGCATAAGCCCAAATAAACCAGGCACGAAGCCCAAACATATCCATAGAGAGAGAGAGAGAGAGAGACAGAGAGAAAGAGGGAGGTAGAAAGGGGGAGGTAGAAGGAGGAAGGTAGAACCGGTCATAACAGACCCATATGCCAAACCGCATATACCATGCAAAACCGTATGAAATCCCGAGGGGTATCACTTCCCGCTCGAACCAACCGGTCAACAGCCCCATAGTAGAATTATTACAGTATTTTATTCTCAATTATGCTTAAAGAGTTTCGTGTACCATTACATATGTTTGTCCAGGTTTGTGTGGATTTTACATCTTATTCTCAAGTCCGGGCCTCCAGCCCATAGTCAACCACACGAACCACAAAACCATAACTCACGTTATTTAACACACAAAACAAGTCATACTTGACAGGCATATTATACCACACTGGTACACAGTTCATATAATCATGCACACTGCATCAGAGGTATCATCAATAAGATACAAGGTGTAAGCAAGAACATCCACAAAACAGGCAAACATGCATACAACATTCAAGACCAAACAAATAATACCACTTATATACCAAGACAATTATCCGAGCATTGTAGGCAGTAATGCATACAAAGGTTTATAAGTCCTCACCTGGATTATTATAATACCTTGGAAGATAAAGCCATCCCCAACCTTGACATTAACGGGTTCCTATAATTATAACCAAACACAATCACATATACAAATCCATGAGACCATGAGGTGCATGTATAATGACTAGCTAACTTAGTTCACTTTATCAATCTTTAACTTCACGTGATGACAAAGAATGATTGGGATCCAACCCAAATAATTAATTGTAATTAAAGAAATAATTGAGAACCGGAGAGCTATTATAAAATTTGGAGGCTTAATTATTTAAGTTCAATTGAATGCTGGCGTAAAGCCAAATTCTAAAATCAACATGGAACGGGTTCGTGGAGAACATCTTGTGACCCTTTAGGAAAACTCGTATGACTCGGGAAAGTCTAAAAACATCATTGGGCTCCAACAATGAAAATCCACTTTCATAGAAATCAAGTTTCATGGTGAGAAAACAATCCACCGCAACCCATTTGAAAAGAGTCAAGCTATTGATTTCATAGTCATGAACCGTAACCAGTTAAAGCATGTGCCTACACGTATGAACTAATAATTGAAAAAGGGTTAACCAAGACTTAATGAAATAAATTGCTAACAATACTAGGAACCCAAGCGAAATGCACAACACTGCACATGGACTCAAATTCACGTGACTGCAACCTAAGACCCCAAAATCAAAAGCACACGTGCCAACCCCAGAATCAAAATGAATGTGTTCAACCTACCCAGAAACTTGGCCTTTGACTACACCGTTCAAACCAAGACTTATGCATAAAAGAAAAGAGTAGTCAATTATCTTAGAACCCAAGAACCCATCAGCTCATCTGTGGAGGCCCGTATCCCAATTTAATATAATAAAAGTAATTAAATGAAAGAGATTTACCAAAATACCCTTGAAACCCGGGATACGAATACCGGTGCTTCAGCACACAAACATTATCCATAGAAATTTATTAATACCGAGATGTCATAAAATGAAAGAAATAACCCGGCTTAACAAGTCGTAAGCCACCACGGCATCACGCCGAAATAACATCACAAAATTAAACTCCGGCAAAACGCCCATAAAGGAGTAAAAACATTTATGACATCTCAAATTAATTCACATGCAGCGGAAGATGAAAATAATAATAAAAGTCAAGTAGAAAATAACATGCATGTGGGTCCTATGGATCCAACCGAGTGATGATGCACAACTACCTGCTGAAGTATCTGCGTCTGAACTCCGGGTCGAAGGTAAAGGTGAGACAGCACGCTAAATAAAGTCTGAAAAACAACGATGGCGATTATGTGAGTCGCCTACTCAGTGAACATTAAAAGTCTAAGTATACATGAAAGTGAAGTCATGCTCGTAGGGTGAGTAGTTCACGAGCACAAGTACAGCATACAAGCAATATCAGAATCACACACCAACACATAAACACCTTATTGTCATTGTCCATATTGTTTAAATTCAATGTATTTTATTATTGTTATTAATATTATTATTATGGGCCCTCTACTGTGAGTCAAGTCTCGGTAGCGCATCTGATCAGATCCGGGTGTGAAACCCAAATGTCGAACCTCAGAAGGGGTAGATTCTGAGGTCTAAAACCACTGATAAGTCTCGAGTGGTCGCTAGCTACCTGAGGGTGCACTCAGACACACCTAACCGGTGCAAGTCTTCCAGGGGTGCACCTACATCCCCTGGGATACCATGCTAAACAGCATAAAGTGACCCGAGGGTACCCAACCCTCCCTCAGGGCTACCAGCCGACGCCACAGTAGAATTTAATATTTTATTCTTA
Source organism: Turnera subulata (assembly GCA_028386065.3). Taxonomy (NCBI): domain Eukaryota; kingdom Viridiplantae; phylum Streptophyta; class Magnoliopsida; order Malpighiales; family Passifloraceae; genus Turnera; species Turnera subulata. The sequence continues at coordinate 158,325 of JAKUCV010006427.1, forward strand.
ATTACACTTTTACATTTCTGTTGAAATACATTATGCTTTCCAGGGATGTGTGAATTCTATGTGTTTTTGTTTCATCCGGGCCTTCGGCCCATAACCACACACTATCACCAAAACATAATACATGTTATATTCCATCACAATTTCTCATATCGAAATTAGGCATGTGAGAACAATCAGGTATACAATTCCAATCATCGCATGTAGCAAACAAGGCAAGTAAACAAACAAACCACACCAACATGCATTCACAAAACATATACAACAAGACTTGTAATGTCACCTCAAAATGTAGATTATGACTTCTCCCCGATCTGAGTCTACGGCTCCCGAGGTATCTCCCGTGCCTGAATACCGGTACATAATATAATCACTAAACCAATTTTAGAAGTAAAAACGTGCATGTATGCTAAAGGTATGCTCCAGTCGAGTAACTTCCGTCCCTAACTATCCGATTATAAGATTTCCGGGTCTAAGTCCAAAAGAATATTTTTCATCGATAACTCCAAAGACAAGGAATCTAAGATTCGCTGGTCTAAGTCCGTAAACAATTCTCGGGCCTAAGCCCACTAAATCCTTAATCACGAATTCCGGGCCGAGGGCCCACTTCCTTAAATTCATATTAACCGATTTTGAAGTTGGGCTTCGAGCCCGTTCTTAAGTCCGTACTTTAATTATCCGTGATTGGGCCTTAAGTCCGTATTTTAAGTCCGTAAAAAACATTCTAAACTTCAAAATGAGATTATTGGGCTTGGGCTCGGTTTTTTTTCCTAAAACCGTTCTAAGGTTGGTCCCGAGCCCAAGAATTTATCGGCCTAAAGTTCTATCCGTGTCGGTAATTCTTCCCGGCCACACACTCTAACTCTCCACTCTCGGTAAACCACAATTCACGTTATATATATTTATATAAATATGTATTTCGATAAATAATTCAAAATTCATATACAAGACAAAACCGAGACAAAACAAAAGTAATTACCGTCAAACAGTCGTAAAACGAGAAGTATATTCCGCTGGACAGAACCCGAGCCTTCGCCGGAAAATTCCCGAGCCCTCGCCGGAATAGTACGTGCTCGCCGAATTCCGGTCACCTCGCCGGAACTTCACCAACAGCCTCCAAACCAACACGGCAGTTCTGCCACCATCATCAACCAAAGATAATGTCCACACCCAACTCAACATACAATCTCCAAAGATCCAATTCAACAACCAACAAGAAAACGAATTAAAGGAGGGCGGCTGCAGAAGGTCTTACCGGGGTTTCAACCTCCACTGCTAGAAGGGACCTGCAACCGCCGGTTCTTTGCAACCACTGCCCTCTACCGTCCGAGACAACAACCCCGCCACGCGCACGGCCTGCCGGTACCAACACAACCTCAGCACACCGGCGACGTCTGCCCGGAGACAACCTGTAACGACCACCGCAATGACCCGCCACCCAAACACCACCACAACAACCCAGGAAGGCGAACAGCGGCAACTGCTCGTCGCGTCGAGCCCAAAGACCTCCCCACTCGCTTCGGTGGCGGGACAGCGTGACGATAGGTGGCGGCGGCTAAGGAGTGAGAAAGAACGAGGTTCACGGGTGGTGGCGGTGACGAGAGTTGAGGAAGGGAAGAAAGGTGGGTGTCGGTTTGCTTTGCCAGGAGAGAGGAGTGGAAATGTGAGACTTTGGGTACCAAATCGAAAGGAGGAGGGAAGGCAGAGGTAGGGAAGAAAAGAGGGGCATTTGTGGGGTTGAGGACCGTTGGTGACATGGTGGAGGGGGAGCAGATCATGGAGACAGTGTCGTTGGGGCAGCGGCAGCTGAGTGGAGTGGTAACGGAAAAAAAAAGAAAAGAGATTGAGAAATGAAGAAAAAGAAGGAGAAGGAAGAAGGCGCCTGGGGCTTGACCTAGCCCGGCCGAACGACATGTCGTTTGGCTTGGCTTGGTCAACCCGCCCAGGTTGACCCCTCCCTATGTTTTTTTTTTTACACACCCAAAACGACGTAGTTTAAACTAAAACTACGATAAACGTCGTGTTTCGTCCCGAAACGCGTTTTAGGTCCGACAAGGCTCTAAAGCGACACATTACCGCCTATAATTAATAATTCCAAAGGACAATAAACTAATTTTATTTCCATTTCCTAAATCTGAAATTTTTAAAAAATCGGAAACGAAAACCGTGGCGTTACATCATCAAGTGCTTGACCTGAAACCAAATATTAGTTATATCACAGTCCTAAGAACCCCCATTTTATAAACAATATAAAGACCCATGAAAATTCTCCGATAGATTATCCATTATAACATAGTCGATATGTAACAAGTTCATGTTAGCAATCCATCCAACCCAATTCCAAGATTAATTGTCAAGCCTCGCCTTAATGTGGTAGTATCCACGTATTCTACTACTATCCAGACCAAGCTCAAAATCTGGTTATGTTTAAATATTGGTTGCCCATAAATGATTTCATATGGTATACGGACAAAACCAACCCATAACTCCAAAATCAAATGCACAAATGCAAACCCCAAAATTAGATAAACATGTTCAGCTAGCCCTCTCTAGTGTACTGACCCAAATCCACAACATTCAATGATTGATCAGACAATATAAAGGAACTGGGTTCTAACCTTTTTTTTTTCTTTTGCACATGGCCAGAACAATAGATCACTTCATCGGAATCTATCGGCTCACTTCCACCACTGAACCACATGGAATCATCTACATCAGCACATCGTCCCTAGATGGACACAAACGCTCCACAGAGAACTCAACCGGCAGCCACCTTCACGACTCTGAAGTCGTACTCAAGCCACCGTCGTCACCAACATCACGACCCAAAAACCCAGAACCAAAGAAACTCAATTAAGCAGTATTAGATTGAAACGAGTCGAAAGGAGGAAAGGAACACAAAAGAGTGGCATCGGGCATTACCTAATTGAACCACCAAACCGGCTAGAAAACACACCTTAGCCGGAGGGGATGAGAGTAGTGTTCAAAAGCAAAATGGAATTCAAGGAGAAAGAGAGAGCAAATTCCGAGAGGTAGAGAAGAGAAATATATATATATATATAAATGGAAAGGAAGAAGACGACGTAGGGAGAAAAGTGAATATGAGAGGAAAGGAGGAGTAACGGGTTAAGCATATGGGTTTCAACCCTTCAATTTTTTTTTTTTCTGGGACCAAAGAGTGTCGTTTTGGCCTCTCACAATCCCCAAGTCAAAGCACCCTTGAGCATACACCACTTATATATTTGTGTTGCAAGCCGTTTTTTTTTTCCTATAATTTGATTTTGTTACAAGCCCAGAATCCATTTGGAGCCAATTCCCCAAAACGAAATAAAATGGCAATGGATTAAATTTAAATCTCCAAAAACAAAAACATTTTTTTTAACCAATAGTTCACTAGCATTCCCATGAGGGCAAAATAAAATTAAAATTTTAAATTCTTCATAAATAGAATAATTGGAAATTCGGGGCATTACAATTTTAATCTATGTGGACGATATTCTCCTCACTGGCAATAATCAGTTTTTTGCTAGCAAGCTTTTGCAGCAGCTTGGGGATGAATTCTCCATTCGAAACTTGGGAAGCCTTAGCTATTTCCTTGGTGTTCAGGCTCATTATGACAAGACAGGGGTCGTTCTTACACAAACTAAATATATCAAGATGTTGTTGGAAAAGGCGGGGATGGTCGATTGCAAGGCCATGAAGACACCTGCTTCAACTTCCACCAAGCTGTAGAAGACTGGAGGGAAGCCTTTTTCTGATCCCACTAAGTATAGATAGTTGCTTGGTTCGTTACAATATTTAGCTATAACTCGGCTGGATATCATGTATGCCGTGGGAAAAGTTAGTCAGTACATGCAATCACCAACGGATGAGCACTTTGTCGTAGTCAAGAGAATCCTACGCTATTTAAAAGCCACCATGTGTCTTGGCTTGCGTTTTCATCCAACGGCGAAAATACCAACACTCCAAGTGTACACTGATGCAGATTGGGGCGGCAACTTGGATGACCGCAAGTCGACGGCGGGTTATTTGGTCTATCTTGGTGGAAATTTGATTTCCTGGTCTTCCAAAAAGCAACGCACTGTTGCACGTTCTTCCACAGAGGCGGAGTACAAGGCTTTAGCAGAAGGTTGTGCAGAGGTTTTATGGATTAGATCACTACTCGAAGAGCTTCATATCTCACACTCTATTTCGGAATTGTGGTGTGATAATATCGGGGCTACTTATCTAAGTCAAAATCCGATCCAACACACAAGAACGAAGCATGTGGCCCTCGATTATCATTTTGTTAGGGAACAGGTTAATGGCAAACAGTTACGGGTGCACTTTTTAGCAAGTGAACATCAACTGGCAGATCTGCTCACCAAACCGCTTTTGTCCAGACGATTTGCAACCTTACGGGCCAAACTTAACCTCTGTTATACACCTGGTTTTGTTTGCGGGGGAGTGTTAGCAAGTGATGCAGATAGAGATAAGCATATGTCTTAGAGTCCTAGTTTGATACATGTTCATGTAACCCTGTACTTGTACACCACGATACTTAGACTCTTAGAGTATCACTGTGATTACAACTTGTAACTACTCACTCATTATATAATATAACTGCGACACACAGTTTAAGGTGTGCCAGTAATCAAAACCCTAACTCTAATCATCTCAAGCTTCTATAGTTCCAAAATGATGATCCCACACCATTCACACCGCTCATGGGAATACACTATAGGAATATGCAGGCCAAGATCCAAAACTCAATGATGCCTTCAATGAAGGCATGGCTAGTGACAACTTTTTTGTCAGTAGAGTGGTGTTTAGTAAATGCGATGGAGTATTCATGAGGGTGGAAACACTGGTGGATGTTGGAGGAGGCACAGGAGCTATGGCTAAGAACATTGTTGAAGCTTTTCCCAATATGGAGTGCTTGGTGTTGGATCTCCCACATGTGGTTGCTGACTTGCATGGCATCAAGAACTTGAAATTCATTGGAGGAGACATGTTTGTATCAATCCCACCGGCTGATGCTGTTTTACTCAAGGTATGCAAGAAGTTTCTATATAGTTCAATTTTCATTTTTTTTTTCTTGAAGTATATTAAAAATAGTTTAGTGTGTTGTTTAATTCGATAGGTATAGTAGCATTAATTATAACCAATTAGCTAGCTAGGTGTTTAAATTCCTTTTTATTCTTTTAGGGCATATTGCACGACTGGAGTGATGAAGATTGCCTGAAGATACTTGTGAACTGCAAAAAGGCAATTTTGAGTAAGAGTGCACAAGGAGGAAAAGTCATAATCATAGAAAGAGTTATGGGAAACCAAAATTTGGATGAGAAATTCAATCAAGAGCAACTTTTCTGTGACTTTGAAATGATGGTACTAGTTGGAGGTCGAGAGAGAAATGAAAAGGAGTGGGCTAAACTCTTCTTTGATGCTGGTTTTAGCAACTACAAGATCAACCAAGTGCTTAGAGCAAGAGCACTCATTGAGGTTTACCTTTGACAACCTCTTACTGGTTTTGGCTGCAATTAGCTATAGTGTGTTTGCTTGCTTGTGTAATAATAAGGATTCACACATCCGATGTTTGTTAAAGACTCATCAATTGACTTTTCCAAAGAGTGAAAATTCCCCCAGACTTGGTAAAAGCATGGATGTGAGTTGTGTTCCTTGTAAATAAATTAATATTAGCTATGTTTATTAGCATGGATGTTGCCAACTCTTTACTAGAATCTGAACGACTAATAAAAAAAAAAAACCTTTACCATTTCTCATCAGAAAAAAATAGTAGATTTATTTTTATTCTTTTAGGTTGCCTTATTTTATATTCAGAACTTTACCCTCATTAATCCGACCTAGTTGATTGTTATTAAGTATAGATGTAGAAGTTTTCTAAAAAAAAAAATTGTATATAGACGTAAAAGCATTGGCAATCCTAAATCTTCCGGTCATTGTCTATTTCTGTTCTAAACATCTAAAATGGTTCAATTAAGTCTTAAATATTTTTTAGAGAGGTTGAGATAAAATCTAAAGTCTCATGTAGCAAATAAGAGAATTTAGAAGAAGACAAAAAACTAGGTTTTCAGCTTTAAACGTTATGCCTGCCATCTCGAGGGAGAAATTCTATGGTGCTAAATATGAGGCCCAGCAAAAGCAGTTGGTTCATACAGGCTACACACTCTCCATAGCAACCCAATTACCTCGGTCCTTACAACGTTTAAGTAGTTCAATTCAATTTAGTACTAAACCTTTGGTAGTAATGGAAAAATGATCTATATCTATATACTAAATAAAAGCGCTTTACCTGAAAAGGCTGCAAATAAAATCTATACCATACGATAAAAAGCCATCTTGATTAAATTATCCCTCACTATTATATAATTTAATAATTTAAATTACATAATGTAGAATATTAACAAACATTGTTAAACCAAAGAAAAACAAACATCATAAACAAAAATTCAACTTAAAAATTTTTAGTTTTATACAAAAATTAATTCTGAACAATTTATATCCCATCTTTGTCTAGATTATCAATCCAGCTAACCAGGCCTAACAAATTCATTCAATTAATTTTTAAATCTTTGGTAAAAATAGACAAATAATATATTAAAATGTGTTTTTTGGTTTAGAAAACATACCAGTTGTATCAAGTCCTAAAACTGGTGCTATTGTGGCCGAGCTATTTTGAGTATACATCTTCATATAAAATGGTGCTTATTCTAAAATTTGAAAACTAATCACTTAGTTTCATTTTACCTTTTAGTCCTCCCAAGAGTACTTTCTTGAATCCACCATTGATATTCCCTTTAGTTTAGTCTTCAAATTCTTGGTTATACCCTTCTTATAGAGGAGATTGTCCATTAGCACACAATAATGGACACCCTAGCTGTGTTGAGTGTGATCAAGCTGTAAAGCTTGGGACCACTCTATTATTGCTTTTAGTGAGTATCATGTGAATGTGTTTAAATAATGTTGAGTGCTAAACAATAATGCTATCCTTAGGTGTAGTGTGTTTTATTTTGTCTGGTAAGTGTGTTTGAATTATGAGTGGAGTGGTTATGACAGCAAAGTGTTGAGCTGTCAATAATCATGTATGTTTAGTGCATTATAGGCTGATTTTCTGTCTATAAATTGAGTATTGTAATTTGAGTTCTACAAGTGAAATAAAGATACATTGATGTTTTTCACTTCATATAGTGTTCCTTGACTTGATCAAATTGTGTTCAAGTCAAGTGTTTGAGAGAATTGAGAGAAAACCAATGAAACAGTAACCCAGAAAACCAACCTTCGTTTTCTGCAGATTTCTGGAAATTGTCCAGAAAACATCGATGTTTTAATTAAAACATCGATGTTTTTTGCATTCTGCCCATTTTGTTCAAAGTTGCGAATTGTCTAAACATCGATGTTTTGATTCAAACATCGATGTTCTAGCTGTTCGGCCAAATTGTTTGAAGTTCCAGTAGCCTAACAACATCGATGTTTAACTTCAAACATCGATGTTCTTGAGCCTTTTTGAATTAGTTGAAGATCAAAGCCAACAATTGGTATAAAACCAAAAATTGTTTTTCAAGGCTCCTTGTTTGGGTTGCACCAACAGGGACAAAAAGCCAACAATTGGTAGCGGAGCAGGTTCCTTCTTTCAGGCCTATTCCATTTCATTGAAACCACATCAAATCAGCCTCAAACACCAACCTCAAAATGAATACACAACCAACAAATCGAACCACCTCATCCTTACCCCTACCACCCATATTTGAAGGAGAGAACTACAACTATTGGGCTATAAGGATGAAGTCTTTCCTTGTAGCTAATGGTTTGTGGTTTTTAGTTGAAGAAGGCTTTACTGAAGAAGAAGCCATTGAAGATATGACGGTAAATCAATTGAGAACATACAATGAGAAGTTGTAGAAGCACAACACTGCAATCTCATTTATGTTCTCATTGGTTTCAGAGGACATTTTCCCTTTGATTGTAGGAGCTACAACAGTCAAAGAAGCATGGGAAACTCTTGAGAAGCAGTTCAGAGGTTCCAAGGAGACAAGGCAAATAAGGGTACAATCCCTGAGAAGAGAATTCGAATTGTTGAAGATGTCAGAAGCAGAAACAATAAGGGAGTATGCTTCAAAAGCACAAAGCATCGTCAACAAAATTAGGTTGTATGGTGAAGTCATTCCTGAAGTCAGAGTAGTTGAGAAAATTCTCAACACAGTTGTAGACAGATTCGAGGCAAAGGTGGCCGCAATTGAAGAATCAAGAGACATAACCGAGTTGTCTGTTCCTGAGTTAGTTGGGAAGCTAGAAGCACATGAGCAGAGGCATGGGAGAAGAGTTGAAGCTGGAGTTGAAAAGGCATTCCAAGCCAAGCAGAAGAGTGTCAACACCAAATTTGAAGTCAAACAAAAACCGGAGAAGAGCACCAACAAGTACCAAAAGGAGGCATCAAGCTCGCAAACAAGTTTTCCACCTTGCAAATTCTGTGGAAAAACAAATCACTTGGAGCAGAGGTGCTGGAAGAACAAGAAGTGCAACTTCTGTCAAAAGGTTGGACACATTGAACGTTTTTGCAGAGCCAAGCAAAATGAAGAAAATCAGGCTCAACAACAAGTGGAAGAACAACCACAAACAAGGCAACAAGCTCAACCCAGCAGAGGCAATCAACAAGAGTTCATGTTCATGGCAAGTGAGAATTTAAAGAAGCAAGAAACTGGTGTATGGTACATTGATAGTGGCTGCACCAGTCACATGACGGGAAACTCAAAATGGTTCGTGGACTTGGATGAATCAATCCGTGTGGAAGTCAAGACAGCTGATGGTACTATTCTCAAATCCAATGGAAGAGGTACTGTTTCTATGAACTATGATGGAGTCAGTAAACTCATTAAAGATGTCTTGCTAGTTCCTGGATTGAAGCATAATCTCTTGAGTGTGCCTCAAATGACTAAGAACGGGTACAAAGTAAACTTTGAAGATGATTGTTGTGTTATCTCGATGAATGACAAAACTGTTTGTAAAACTAAAATGAAGAACAATGCATTTCCTGTGAACATGAGCATGCATGAAGAGATGGTGAACGAATGTGAAGTAGATGAAAGTAGCTTGTGGCATAGAAGATATGGTCATGCTAGTTTGCATTCCTTAAAACTTGCTGCACAAAAGGAGTATGTCAGAGATTTGCCATCAATACAAATTTCTGGTGAAATTTGTGAGCCGTGCCAATTGGGAAAGATGCATAGAGACTCATTTCCGAGTGCTGCAGAAGGAAGAACCTTAGAGAAGCTGGAGCTGGTGCACACCGACCTTTGTGGTCCAATGCACACACCATCCTTGAGTGGTAATCTCTACTTCATGCTGTTTATTGATGATTTAACACGCATGACTTGGATATACTTCCTGAAGAATAAGCTGGCAACACTAGAGGTGTTCAAGAAATTCAAAAGCATGGTGGAAACACAAAGTAGTTGCAGGTTGAAAAAGCTGAGATCAGATAGAGGGGGAGAGTTCATATCGAAGACATTTGAAGAATTCTGCAATTCAAATGGCATTCTTCATCAATTGACAGTACCATACTCTCCTCAGCAAAATGGAGTGGTAGAAAGAAAGAACAGAACTGTTATGGAGATGGCAAGAAGTATGCTAGCCGAGAAGAAACTTCCTCAAAGTTTTTGGGCAGAAGCTACCTATACTGCTGTCTATCTCATCAATAGGCTGCCTACAAAGTCAATTGATGGGAAGACTCCCATTGAAGCGTGGACTGGTAAGAAACCGACTGTAAAGCATTTGAAGGTGTTTGGTTCTCTTTGTTATGTCCATGTTCCAGATGAAAAGAGAAGGAAGCTGGATTACAAGGCTGAAAGAGGAGTACTATTGGGCTACAGTAGTCAATCCAAAGGCTACAGGGTGTTCATGGTTGACAATGAAAAGGTGATTACCACAAGAGATGTCAAGGTAGATGAAGATGCATATTGGGATTGGAAAGAAAAGAAGGCAATGAAGAACAAGCCTAGTGATGCAGTTGAACAAGAAAATCAAGAACTAGAAGATGAAGAGCAAGAAGATCATCCTCTAAATGAAGAGGATTATGATTCGGACACACCTCCAATGAAGGTTAGAACACTTGCTGATGTTTATGAGAGGTGTAACTTTGTTGAAACAGAGCCACATTGTTATGAAGAGGCAGAAAATCAAGAACATTGGAAGAGGGCCATGGAGGAAGAAATTGGCATGATCAACAAAAATCAAACATGGGAATTGGTTGCAAGACCTGCAAATCAAAAGATCATTGGAGTCAAGTGGGTGTTTCGCACCAAGATGAATCCTGATGGCACCATTTCCAAGTTCAAAGCAAGACTTGTGGTCAAGGGCTATGCACAACAATATGGCCTTGACTATCTTGAGACATTTGCACCGGTTGCACGCCTCGACATAATTAGACTTCTTTTGGCTATTTCAGCTCAAAACAAGTGGAAGGTATTTCATCTAGATGTAAAGTCAGCCTTTCTGAATGGAATTCTTGAAGAAGAAGTCTACATTAAGCAGCCCAAAGGTTTTATTGTGGAAGGAAAAGAAAATTATGTTTACAGGCTGAAGAAAGCTCTCTATGGACTGAAACAAGCTCCGAGAGCTTGGTATAGTCGCATGGACAATCACTTGATGCAGCAGGGATTTAAAAGAAGTGAGAGTGAAGCAACTTTGTATGTAAAAGGAAGCTCAAGTGATGATTTAATCATAGTGTCTCTTTATGTTGATGACATGTTGATTACAGGAGGAGATCACAGCAAGATTTCAGCTTTCAAAGCTGAAATGATGAAGGAATTTGAAATGTCTGATTTGGGTTTGATGCATTATTTTCTTGGAATGGAGGTGATGCACAGTGAATCAGGAATTATGATCACTCAGAAGAGGTATGCAGAAACTATCCTGAAGAAATTCAAGATGGACTCATGCAATCCAGTGCCAACCCCATTAATTCAGAACACCAAGCTTGCGAAGAATCGAGATGAAGAAGATGCTGAAATTGGGATGTTCAGGAGCTGTGTAGGAAGTTTGCTGTACCTCACAGCAACTCGTCCTGATCTCTTGTTTGCAACCAACTTGCTGTCAAGGTTTCTAAATTCTCCCAAGAAGAGTCATGCTGCTGTGATGAAAAGAGTGCTAAGGTATGTCAAAGGCACCACTGATCTTGGTTTACACTACAGCACATTTGAAGATGCAAAGCTGAAGGCATACTGTGATAGTGATTGGGCTGGATGCTTAGATGACATGAGAAGCACAACAGGCTATGTTTTCCTATTTGGTTCAAATGCATTCTCATGGTGTTCCAAGAAGCAAACCGTTGTTGCTCAATCCATAGCTGAAGCTGAGTATCTTGCTGCTGCCTCCACGGTGAATCAAGTTATTTGGTTCAGAAAAATTATGTTTGATCTTAAAATGGAGCAAGAGGAGCCCATGGAACTGTTTTGCGACAACCAGTCCGCCATTGCCATGATAAGGAATCCGATTGATCATGGAAGAACCAAACATTTCAAGATCAAGTACCATGTAATTCGTGAAGCTGAGAATGATAGGGAAGTTCAAGTCCAATTTTGTTCATCAGAAAGTCAATTAGCAGACCTGTTCACAAAACCCTTGCCCAAAAACAGGTTTGAAGAATTGAAGACCATGCTGAACATGAAGACCAGCTTGATCAAGGGGGAGTGTTGAGTGTGATCAAGCTGTAAAGCTTGGGACCACTCTATTATTGCTTTTAGTGAGTATCATGTGAATGTGTTTAAATAATGTTGAGTGCTAAACAATAATGCTATCCTTAGGTGTAGTGTGTTTTATTTTGTCTGGTAAGTGTGTTTGAATTATGAGTGGAGTGGTTATGACAGCAAAGTGTTGAGCTGTCAATAATCATGTATGTTTAGTGCATTATAGGCTGATTTTCTGTCTATAAATTGAGTATTGTAATTTGAGTTCTACAAGTGAAATAAAGATACATTGAGTGTTTTTCACTTCATATAGTGTTCCTTGACTTGATCAAATTGTGTTCAAGTCAAGTGTTTGAGAGAATTGAGAGAAAACCAATGAAACAGTAACCCAGAAAACCAACCTTCGTTTTCTGCAGATTTCTGGAAATTGTCCAGAAAACATCGATGTTTTAATTAAAACATCGATGTTTTTTGCATTCTGCCCATTTTGTTCAAAGTTGCGAATTGTCTAAACATCGATGTTTTGATTCAAACATCGATGTTCTAGCTGTTCGGCCAAATTGTTTGAAGTTCCAGTAGCCTAACAACATCGATGTTTAACTTCAAACATCGATGTTCTTGAGCCTTTTTGAATTAGTTGAAGATCAAAGCCAACAATTGGTATAAAACCAAAAATTGTTTTTCAAGGCTCCTTGTTTGGGTTGCACCAACAGGGACAAAAAGCCAACAAGCTGAACGCGCATGTTATGCGCATGTTATAGATCAGAAAACATTAAAAGGCACTAAGGTAGGGTTGGTCCAAGTGGTAAGCGATTTAGTTCTGTTTACATGAGATTTCGGGTTCGCGTCCTCGTGTATGCAATCGGGTTGACCGGATTAGTTGAGGCAAAGCTCCGAATACCGGATGAGAAACCAAAAAAAAAAAAACATTAAAGGGCTCAATAGTCACTATGTATATAATCTGATCTTGAAAAAAAGTAAGTCCCACATCCTCTAACTTCTTAGCTAGTGTAATGTGTTATATAGCATTCTCTGTTATCTAAAATCGACATAATTTGTAGTAATGGCGTGTATTTTGATTTAAAAAGAAAATTGAGGTTGTTCAACATGTGGGCTTTGTGGTAGATGTCACTACAACAAAAATGGTCTAGAGTGACGTTTTGTTCAAGCCCTCTTATGACATTTTTATAAAATATTGCAATAGAATGATTGAACTACGTTTATCAGATATTTTTATGACAATATATAATAACGTTGTAATATGAATGTTAATTGAAACGTTTGCTACAACATTAATGTTAAATAATGCAATTTTTATTTTAAACAACATTTATCACATGTTGTTTTTATCTTTCTTTCAAAATAACATTTTTTTTGTGTCGCCTTTATTTTATTTTTTAAACAACATTTATTTTACGTTTCTTTTTTCTGTTTTACCATATATAACAACATATATAAAATATGTCATAGAAAAATTCTATGTGAGTTTCTAATAATGTGAATGAAATTAGTTAGAAATGTTTATACTACGGATCATTGTAAAATTGTTTTACACATATGATGTTAATTTTTTTTTCTATTTTTTAAAAATTTTTAAGCATATTAAACTTAGTATAACATAGTCTATAATTTTAAGAAGAGGTTGTACTTGACCAAGAATATGATGGGATGCTTAAAGGTATGGTGAATTATGGTGCTGATGCATGTGGGGCCCTGTAATCGCCAACGGATCTGGAGAACCTTGAGAAAAAGCATGCTTGATCAACATCATTATTATATTTGGCTGTGTAAAGCTTGGGGGCTTAATTTATTCACTCCTAGCACATCATAATTGAGGCTTGGGTAACATGTTTCTCCCTTTGTTTTTTTCCCTTAAAAAGAATCCTAATCTACGGGCTTAATTAAGAGATGTGATGGACAATCCGCTGTCGTTGATTAACGAAGAGATTAGAGTGACAATTTGGACAATTGACAGGGCAACTACCATACCAACACATCATATTAAAAATATTATTCATTATTCTAACTTTACAGAATATTACTATTAGCTATGCATCACATCACTACTTTTTGTGAGACTTGTTTACAGCTCAAAGTTTACAAAATAGGCGCGCTACTTTCCCTCCTTTTTTTCCCACTATATTCACATTATCATACTATAAGCAAAATCAGTAGCTATCCAGGTTGTGGTCCATATCTTCCTATATAACTTCACTAACACACCTAAACATGCATCACATCCAATCTGTGTACTCGTGCCTTTCCTTGAACTGATAAGAGGAGAAATTTCTTTTATAATAATAGTATTAGGTAGCCCATCTTAAAGAGATGATGATATATATTGACTATAAAAAATATCCCCCAGAAAATTTCCGTAAGCAAACTCAAAATTTAAACCCAAATTAGCTAGCAGGAAATTATGTAGGATTAAGCATCAAACTATGCAAGATAGACTGGAGTGCCTGTTAATGACGATAATTCTAGTAGAATACCAGGATTTAATACATCTGTTTAACATTAGTATACTATAAAGTTATCTGGTAGTAGTACTGGTCCACATATGCTATATGTAACTATATATAGCTGACTTGGATTGCCCCCTTGGTTTTCATTTCAAGTTTCCTCCTATCCATCCCCCCAAAACGAACAAAGAAAATAAACAACCACTCCCATCCCAGAAATAAGAACTACTGGTACTAACTGTTAGTTATATGCCCAAAAGCCAATCTATGGATGATTGTAGTCATGTATATACATTGAGGTTATTCCAATAAATATGATTATGAGATAATTACTTGCACATATTTATAACCCTAGTTTATATATTTGATATATTCTTAAATGTCCCTAGTCGGTTATTATTATGGACGGGTTGTAATAATAAATTAAGACTAGCGTATGTTGTGAATTTATATGTGATATGAATTCTACATACGGGTACAAGTTAGAGAACT